>PVKB01004127.1:0-158346 GCA_004027205.1 Ctenodactylus gundi | reverse complement strand
CTTCATCCTTCAGCTTCATTCCATGCAGCACTGGAAGATGATTCTTGGCTACTTCCTTCTGCTGGGACACGCAGAGGGCCACGGGTGCTCATATCCAAGGGTGCTGCTGGTTGCTGACCCACTATAAACACTGACCAGTAAAGACAGAGACTGTGGGGGCTTTCACTTGTCTTGATTTCCCAAGGTCACCCTGGAATACAGTATGCTCCTAAGACAAGTTCCACAGTGTTTGGTCCTTATGCTTTCCATTATAGAAAGAATTTCCACTTGGCTGTCTTAGAATCCTGACATCCCCAGTGGAAGCGAACTCCAAAATATATGAGGAGAGTTGCACCCATGATCAAGAGTGAGCCTGGCAAACAATCAGCCGCTCCAACCTTCCCTAGGGAGACTTTCAGGCAAGTGTAGGCTCAGCTCAGAATAGTGAGTGTGCGGTCTGGACTTTTCTTATCAGGTAGACCCACCCTCCCCCACCTCAAGCAAGATGAATGCTGCAGCTCATGATTTACAATAAGGCTGTGTCCTAGTTACTTTTTCGTTGCTGTGACTCAATACCTGACACCCACAAACTTAGGAAAGGAAAGGCTTATTTTAACTCACAGTCTTGAAGGTCACAGTCCATTCAGGGGTGGCCGGCAACAGTCGAGGTACACCGCAGAGAGAGAGGTGGAGGCAGCTTCCCCGGACAAGCAGGAAGACAAACTGAGGCTCATTGAAACTAGTCCCCGCCCTCCAGGAAGGCAGGTGCAGCTTATGTATCCTTTCAGGTCTCGGCCCAGTAACCAGGCCCTCCTGCATCCAGGTGTGGCCACTACACACCGTTAATCCTAACTTAAATGCAATCCACCCCTCCAGACCAGACCCCAATCCACCAACATCACATGGTTCCATTAAAACACATGAGACTTTTGGGGGACACTCCAGATCCTAACGACAACACCAACAAATCACCCATTCTAATTCAAGTCTGGTTCTAAATTTCCAGTGTAGGCATGGCTTCTAAACCCTAATCCAGGCATGGTTCCTGATTACCCCAAATTGACATAATCTCTCCAAGGGTCAAAGAGTCAAATAGGTGAGATGTTGAGAAGCAGAGTGAGAGATATGTAGAGAAAGGGAATGAGGGAGAGGGTGAGAGGGTGAGAAATGGTGACAGGAAGAGAATGTGAAGCTGATATGATATGTATGTGCACAAAATTCTCAAGTTTATTATAACTAAACCACTGGGCATCACAAACACATACTAATAAAAAAGAGAGCAGGGTGGTCGATAAAGGGCTATTCAGAGACAGAAAAAAAAAGAACAACAGAACAAGGAAGTAAGGTACCTAAATGGCCATGTGACCTCACAAAACTTTAGAAATTTTCATTATTAGTTTCACAACCTTAATCACCTTTTTGGAAAATATAACAACGACAACAACAACAAAACACAAACAATTACAACCCCCAAACCCCAAAATTCTTAACTATCTTTATTTCCTCAACAGTGAAAGGTTTTGGCAACCACATGTGTCCAACATGTGGCCTGTTAGTCTTTTATCCCTTTTGGGGGAGGGGGTGAGAAAGAATTATCTTGGGCTACATTAAAATACATAAGTATCGTTATATATATAAATACTAAAACTTGCTCTTAGTTATTTTCTCATTGCTGGGACAGAATACCCAACATCCACAATTAAACGGAGGAAAGATTTATTTTAGCTCAGTTTCAGAAGGTCACAGTCCCTACATGGGCAGCTGGCAATGGTAGAAGCACATGGTGAAGCTGTAGCAAGAGGAAAGCACAGAATTCAGAGCATAGCAGATGGAAAGCCAAGTGACGGAGGAAAGCCAGAGATGCCCTTCCAGCTTCTGTCCCAATAATCCATCCCTTCTGGTTTAAGTTCCAGTGTCCTGATCTTTCTGACTGGGCTCCACCTCTTAACAGCACATGGTTCCATGGGTTTTCCACACCATCCAAGCACAGGAGAACTTTTGGCAACATTTCAAATCCAAACCATAACATTTCACCTTTGGCCACCCAAAAGATTCATGTCCACCTGTTTTAGTTACTTATTTGTTGCCGGGACAAAATACCTGACATTCACAACTGAAGGGAGGATTTATTTTAGCTCTCCGTTTCAGAAGGTCTCACATAGCCCATGCAAGAACAGCCAGCAATGGTGGAAGCACATGTTAGAAGCTAGAGAGCTGGGCTGTTCACAGCATTGAAGACAGAAGCCAAGTGAAGAAGGAGCCAAGTTGATGTCTGGAGACTAGGGCAGGGCTACAGCCTTCCCAGCAAGAAGCTGCAAAAATGTTTTTGCTTCCTTCCTTTACTCAGTTCAAGTTGCCAGTTGGGCATCCCACACCCAGGGTGGGTGCCTCTTCTCACTTCCTGGTCCCCAAGTCAATAACACAAACCTGAAAGCTTTCCCGTGGGTGCCTCCCTCCTCTAATCCCAACTAATTGAAACAATCCCTCCAGATCAATCTTCAAACATCCACACCTTCCATCTAGGCCCCACCTTCCAACATCACATGGTTCCATAATTATCCCACTATCTCCAAATACATGAGGCTTTTGGAGGACTCTCCTAGCCCAAACCATAACAGCCTCCGTATACAAAATGAATTTAGTCCTTTTCTAAAAGTTGACAAAGTCTTAAAAGTTCCAGTACTGTTGAAAAGTCCAAGTCTGAAGTCTTCTGTGAAACTCAAGGAAAACAGTTATGAGGTCCCATGAAAATCAAACAAAAGTTAAATACAACATACGCTCATATAGGGTAAATATTCTCTTCAGGGAGGAATGGAAAGATAAAAAATTTCTAAATCCAGCAAGGCAAAGAAAGGTTAAAGCCCTGTTGAATCCTATAGTTTTGTGTTTAGATTGGTATAGACTGTGGTGATATGTGAGCTCCAAAGTGCTTGGGTGGCCCCACCCCTACCACATTGTTTCTGGATATAAACTCTACAGCTTCTTTTTTGGGCTGACTCTGTTCACAGCTTTTAGTCTTCCTCAGCAGATGAACCATGTTTCCAATACGTGCAAATTTCTGGGGTCTCCCCTGCACCTCAGTCTTCTCATTCACAACTTCATGCATTGCCCTTCAGGGGCATCATGCTGGGGCTCCCAAGACCCTCCTCTGAAGTCTGGGTAGAAACCTCCAGGACCCCACAACTACTGCACTCAAAATAGCTTTGAAATCAGCACTAAATGAATGTTGCAAAGGCCAATCAATGGCTTAAAAAGTCACCTGGCCCCCTTGGACAATTGCCTTTGAGGCCTCTGAGTTCTTAGATGGCTGAATTCCACCAAACACTTCTCTTGTCACCCCTACAAGAAGCCTTAGGGTTACTCTTAGAGCATGTTTCTTGGCCTTTCTACCCTTTAATTGGTAAAGCCTGGGATCCTGTTACATTTTGAGATGTCTCCAAGGCAGCTTTTCAATAGTCTTGATTCCAAGTACCTGGCTTCTTTTTAATGCTAACCTCTTTAACAACCACATGCCTTTTTGCTCTTTTAACCTGCTGATCAGTGTAGAGGTGGCTAAAAGCTGCAAGCAGTATCCGAGTGACAGTCTGATCATTTGAGCTGAACTGAAATTTTGTAGTCTGCTGTCCTTACTCTCAGTTTCAGTTAAAGTCTCTCTGGACCAGGGCAAAATGCCAACACACTTTTTGCCAGGGCATGGCATACCCAGTTTCTAGACTAAACGCCAATTAGACTTCCTTCATACTTAAGACTTTTGAGGCCAGAATTTACACTCCACTTCTACCATCATTTTGGTCTTAGAAGCTCTATCAAAAACTTATCAACAAACTCAGTTTGCAGTATTCTAAGGCTTCTCTAGCTGACATCCTCAAAGTTTTCCAAAATACTCCCACAAACCTGTTCTAAAGGCTTCTAAACCACATTGTTATAGCAATGATCCCACTTCTTTGTTCCAACTTCTGTTTTAGTTACTATACAGTTGCTGGGACAGAATACCTGACATTCACAACTTAAGGAAACAAAGATTTAGCTCACAGTTTCAGAAAGTCACAGTCTATACATAGGCAGCTGGCAATGGTAGAAGCACATGGTAGAGCTGTAGCAGGAGAAAAGTAGCTCACAGCATTGTAGAAAGGCAAGTGACAGACGAAGGACGGAGCTAACCTTCCAGAGCCTGTCTCAGTTATCCAATCCACTCCTTTTGAGTTGAGTTCCAGTATTCCACCCCTTCTGACCAAGTGTGACCTACTAACAGCACAACTTAAGGGAGGAAGGTCTCTCATAGCCCATGGTCCCATTTTTATCCCAATACATCCAAATACAGGAGGATTTGGGGGGCATTTCAGATCCAAACCACAACAAACTTTCTTTCTCTCTTTCTTTCTTTCTTTCTTTCCTCCTCCTCCTCCTCCTCCTTCTTCTTTTTGAGACAGGGTCTTGCTCTGTAGCCCAGGCTGGTCCTGAACTCAACTTGGAGCCCAGGCTGGCCTTGAACTCAAGACGATCCTCTTGAGTGCTGGGATTACAGGTGTGTGCCACCACACCTGGTTTATGTGGTGCTGCTGGGGAATCAAACTCCGGTACTTACTGTTTGCTAGCCTTCCCAGGAAGAAGCGCTACAACTGCTGAGGCATTCCTCTAGCCCCATCTTTCTTTTATTTTTAATTGTAAAGTTAAAAAAAACAACCACCCCCCCCCCAAAAAAAAACAAAAAACAAAAACTTCAGAGGCAGATGCAGGAGGATCATAACTGGGAACTGAACTCTTTGGTGAGACCTACCTCAAAAAAAAAAAAAAAAAAATGATACAGGGAAGATGTAGTGTAGTGAAAAGGCCCGAAAGAGACAAAATCAAAATGGAGTTAGTTCTGCTCTACCCCTCCATCTGCTTACCTCTCCCCTCTTCCTGAGCTCATGAGAAAATCAGCTTTTGACTCTAACCCTGCACCTGTTCCAGGAACAAGCACAAAATGTTGCTGTGTACCCAGAACTCGCCATGGTTGAGAAACTGTTCCCCTTCTGTTCTGTGGAAATTCCCCCTTCTTGCTTCCCTGCACTGTGAGTATACAAACCCCTGACCCAAGTTGTTCTGGGCGCAGCTCCTTTGGTTGTCAGGTCCCAGCATGCTGGTCTATCTAAACAACAAACTCCTAATTGCCCATACCTGTGAGTCCCGTGTGTTAATCTGCACTACAACAGGTCAGTCCTCAGTACCATCAAAAAAAAAAAAAAAAAAAAAATCAAGAGCAAAAATGATTGAGGGCTACAGATTTGACAAACTTTCTATTTGTGTTCTCTACTTGGGGTTAGCTGCATTTTAATGGATGGTTCTGAAAGATGAAAAGCTCTTCAAAACACAACACACAAAAGTAAGTAAAAATAATTTAGAAATCTTGACATTACATGCAACAATGACTTGTAGGGAGAGTATGAAAATGGATCAGAGGAAGTCCTAAAATGGGATATATCAGTGGAGGACCTCAGAAAACCGAGAATTAGATGTACAAAAGCCTTCTCAAGAGAGCACCGTAATGGATAAAGAGAAGGTGGCAGAAAGCGTGGAAGGACAGCCAGACCACGATGCTGATCGGTTACCTGGGAAACATAAGGGGAAAGGACAGAAGTTTGGTAAAGAAGAGCTTTAGACTATGATGCAGTTTAAAGAAAATTCAGATTTAGATCTATGTAAGATATTTCCATGGATGCCCCAGGGGTGGTTAAGGAGGTGATAATTTATTCTGTTTATTTATATATTCATGTCTGAGGAGCTAGGGATAGAACCCAGGACTCTACCACTGAGTCACAAAGACATAACAAGGGAGGACATGATTTATGATGTGGGTACCAGCATAGCCATGCTTTCCACAATGCTATTCCTTCACACTGGAAAATACCACAACGTAGGATGCTCATCTAATGTTAATCGAGGCCTCTATGTCAACCTTAGGATTTGGTGATGACCAATTGATCTGTGCAAGTGGAGAGCTACAGATGGAAAAGTAGCTTAGAGAAGAGATGTAAACTTGAGTGGGCCAGGCTGAATGTTTAAACAGAGGGTAGGAGAAAGCCAGCCCTTGTTAGAAGCTGTTCCTTCAGCTTCCATTGTTTTTTTTTTTTTTTTTTTTTTTTTTTTTTTGCAGCACAGCTGAAGTTTTTGTACTTCACCTGGTGCTGTGCCACAAGAAAAGCAATGCACATTAGATATCTAAGCAGAGAATCAACTGGTATATTGGCAGCTGCTAAACCAAGTGCCACAAATCATTATTTTTCTAAGGATGATGATGTTGCTTCTAATTTAATTCTACCTTAAATATGTGAATTGTATTATGAATAGCATAGCTGTAAATACATTTTTATACAATGGTTATATTTTATAGTTATTAATCCTCATCTTTATTACTTCACTTTTTTTCCAGGATTACATTGCAGGCCACTCTCTGCCTTGTCACAGTATCTATATTGCCAAGGCAGCAGCAAAGCCCTCAGGCTGCTTCTTGGGGAGTAAGCCACAGAGAAGCTTAATCTCTTGAGCTCTCTTTGTGGCTTCAGGGGTCACTGCAGTCTTGTTCAATGAGGCCACCTGGCCTTCCCAGTCTGGGAACTACCAGGACAAAGTTAGTGGGGAGTTTTGGGCAATTTTATCTGACTTTTTAATTGACAATAAACCTCTACTGTATAATCTGTGTACCTCAGTGACTATTCCTTGGAAAATGATGAATCCTTAGTAGTTCAGTCAAGAGAAGAGGATCTGGAGAAATATTTGTAGGGCTGAAGAAGACAGGTCGCTAAGCACAGTAGAATACAGGTCTTTTACCATAGCTGACCAAAAAACAGCTTGCCATCTATGCAGAGAATCAACATCCAGAGAATCACACTATCTATCACTTGCTGGCAAGAAGACCAAAATCAAAATTCGAAGTACTCTTTGTACTGAATGTGAACAGTGTTTGCACCATCAAGAGAGTGAGGGCTGTCTGTACTGTGTCTTCACATGCGTACACCCCAACTTTTTCTTGGAATTTGTTGCTAGTACTGTTTCTTGACTATCAAGCTGTTATTCAACAGTCCAGAAATAATGACTCGCTTAGCTAAAACTCTCAGTACAACGTTTTTGCATTTTATTTCTTGGCTCTTATTAAATGTAGCCAGACACGCTGACTGACACATTCAGCTCTGCAAAGAAAGGCAACACAAAAAGATGGAATCCCTCCATGAAGGGCAGTATTTGGTCATGAACGAAGGTCTCTCACACTGGTATCTTCCGCTGAAGCTAAGTTTTGGAAATCTGACCTTTCTTTGCCTTAGTTTCCCTTAGGTGGACTCCAAAAAATTAATTTTCTTTGGAGCTCTTGGGAAAGTTAGGCCAATAAAACACTACAAATCTTTTTTACTAGGTAATGAATTTACCACTTTAATTAGCATTACCATCCAAAGACTTTCCTGTTGAGGATATAAACACCAGCATCAGGTTTAAGGGAATCTTACCTCATGGTTAAGTAGAGATTGAAGGCCACATGCCAAAGGTCTAAACGTTGCTTATATCCTGACGGCCAGTCACTTCAGAAGATACTGCAAGGGTGAAGCTACTGTCCTATAGATTTTATCTTGTGACAAAATAACTTTGAGTTTCAACGGGTTATATTCTAAGGTCTGCCTAAGGGCTAGAGAGGACCTTAAAGTGGAGACGTGAGATTTTCAGAGTGACCAATGAGCTAGGTCATTAAGTTTACTCGGTTACAGAAAAAGTCCAACAGAGGCCACTTACGTGAGGCAAGGAAATGTAGTTTCGGACAGAAGTGTCACGTTTTTAGGAGAGGCCCAAGAGCTGAGTTCTCTCCTCCTTCCAGCAAAGCTTGTGGTGAGCGTGAACCCAGATTAAGGCACAACACTGAACTGCCTGACTTCAGCGGCGCACGGGTGGGAAGGCGAACGCCAAGCTCTAGCGCGCATGCGCTGTGGCGGCCGGCCGCCACGGAGGAGCTGCCTCGGGCCGGGGCTCGCTCCCTAGCGCCAGGCCCGGGCGCCTAGCGGGCCCGACACCTGGCCCAGAGCGCGCACCTCGCGCCCGCGCAGCCTCCAGTCGCGCAGGGCGGGCGCCTGCGCACAGCTTCCGGCCGAGCGGCCGCGGGCGATCAGAGGTGGAGCGCCGGCAGGGCGCGCCGCAGGAGGCTGCCGCCGTTACGGCGCGAGCGCGGTCACGTGGCCTCCGCTCGCCGCCGCCACCCCCTTCCCGCCCTGCTCTCTTTCAGGTCGGGGTGGGCCTGACCGGCTCCGCGAGCGCCCCGCTGACAGAGGGAGAAAGAGAGAGAGAGAGAGAGAGGAGGGGAGGAGGAGGATTCAGGGAGTAGGAGCCGGGGAGCCCTTCGGCGCCACAGGTAAAACAAAATGACGACGACGATAAGCGTCCAAATCCCGAGCCCCCATCACCTCCGCCGGCCCCGCCGCGCACCCTCACGTGCCGTCGCTCCCGCCCACCGCTGCCCTGGCCGCGCCTCGCGGGGTCCCGAGCGCCCTGGAGCGGCGGGGTGGCGGCGGGAGGGCGGCGCGGGGCGTCGCTGGGCGGCCGCGCGGGGCGCCCCTTCCTCCCCGGCAGTTTCCCTGGTCTCCTCGGCCCGTGGAGCGCGCTTCCTCCTCAGGCCGGAAGCGGCGGGGGCCTCGAGTCCTCCCACGGCTCCCAGGGGGGAAGTCTCCTGTCACCCTTGCTTATGAAGTCCCTTCACCTGTGAAAATGTTCAAGTTTGAGGCCTGTCACCCAGGAGAGAAACTTTGAAAAGGGTGAAAGTTGATTTTTTTGTCCTCTTCTACTTTCCTTGGGAACACACAAGCCTTTAAAAACTGGATTCTGTTCCACGAGCGAGCTATAGCTTTAGAGATTGAGCAATACTAGTTGTTAAATAGCTTCAACCCCAGGAATGTAAGCTGGGTTTAACGTTTACATCCTTTCCTGATTTATTTTTCTCTGCATAGTGACTTTTGAAGGGTTTCATTTGTCAACTCAGACTACATCGTGACATTTTAATGTGTGCTGCAAACTTTTGGGCTGGCTGGCACTGAGATTTTCTAGACATCCTTCAAGATGTATCCTGATGAAACAGTATGTTAGTATTGTGCTCTTGCACAAAATACAAGCAGAAAACATTAAATATCGGTATTTCAGAAAAACCTTTTGAACATTTTATATCGGTAGCACATTCATTTATATGTTGGTTGTATCTCTGGGCTTTGTCAATTCTATGTCATGGTAATTGTCATTTATCTCAATTAAAATAGTATTTTTAATTATCATAACTATCTGCAGCAGTGTCAAACAGCACTTGGACATTAATGTTAATGGGAATCACTTGGCTGTTAAATGTAGCTTTTAATTCAGTAGCCCTGTGATACAGTCTGATACTTAGCATTTCTTTCTTTTATGGGGGGTGAGGGTGGGTGGTACTGCTTCTTGAATCCAAGACCTTCACAGTGAGCTACATTCTCAGACCTTTTTTTACCTCATTTCTTCTTTTTCTTTCTTTCTTTTTCTTTTTCTTTTCTTTTTTTTTTGAGACAGGTTCTTACTAAGCCAATAAGTTGCCTAGGCTGGGCTTGAATTTGTGAGCTTTCTGTCTCAGCTTCCCATAGTGCTGGGATTTCCATGGTTGAGCCACAGAACCTGGCAATAAAGGATTGAGATAACTGCTGGGCTAAGAAATAGTGATGTGTCTGTAAGGGAACATTTTCCTTGTTGATCTGCCCTGGTTTAAAGGTGGTCTTAGCAAAAGCATCCACTGGCAGGGTGAACTGAGGAAGCTTACCTAGGGCAGTCTTAAAAGTGAGCGATGTCTGGGTTCCAAGGGAGAGGGTAGGAGTGCAAATACTTGGTCTGTAAGCTCTGTGTTATCTGCATCACCCGGCCTGTGATTTTCCCTATTGAAGCTGGTATTTCTAGCTGAAAAACTTGCTGAGCTAAAAACTTACTAACATATATGCTAGGAATTCTTTGTATGTGAATGTATTACTGGGAAGACAATTTCTTTCACTGGTAATATTTAAGTATTTGCTGTCTCTCAACTTCTCAGATGCATTCTCAGGTGGGTATTACACTTTTGAACCTTGGAAGCAAGACTGGATCAGATTGTTTTGCTAGGATGATTTTTTTTATAATGTTAATTAAAGTGTGACATATAACTTTAAATGGTTGTGCTTAACTTTTTTTTCTTTCGAACCTAGGGCCTTTGGTATACTGAGTACTTAAGTTTTTAAGAAATCGGTGTGCCTATTTTTTTATAGTCTTTGTTCTAGTCATTACTTTGCCTTTGTTTCTTCATGTTACTGAGTTATAACAGTACTTTTGAAGCAACTAGTAAGTGTCAGACACTGTTCCTAGTGCTTTGCTATCTTAACTTAGTCCTCACAACAACCTTTTAGGAACTGAAACACAGGGTGAGTCACATGCTTGGGTTTAGAAAGCTAAAGCAGAATTGTTCTGACTTGTTGACTCTAAAGTCCTCGCTGTTAACAGTTGTCTATATGTTACATATTTAATTGGTAATAATTATTTAGCAAGTAAATTAGTGATATTCTTTTCAACAGTTTTCCCTAGTGTTGAAAATAGGAAATTTCTTTTTAACATAAGCATTTTAATTCTTTTATTTCCTCCATTTTGTTTTATTCTAGAATGAAACCCTTAATGCTTGTGATATTTTCTGAACAAGATTGAAATATACAGTTAAATTTTGCTTTCATGTATTTGCTGGACCCATCTCTAATTTTTTGTTTTGTTGGGATTTTTTTGTCACTATTAAATGTAAAAGTATCTACTTACTTTTGACAACAGTGAATTTCTCAGTCTTTCATGCTCTTCCTGTTAGTGCCCTCCATGACCCATGAAGACTTGGTGGATTTAGTCTGTATTTGCCATCCTGATTTTTGGTTTTAGAGGTTTGCTGGATTTCTATTTGTGTTTTCATATTTGTTAACATTTTGGTTTAGGGATTGGTTAGGTTGCTGACTTTTTATTTGGCCATAAAAAATAAGCATTGGTTGTTAACACACTTTAAGACCAAAGAAGGACAACCTTAGGATACAGGATTATCTTTTAAATTGGGCAGTTTGTATTTAATAAATAATTGGCATTTTATCCTTCTCCTGACCTCCTTTGTGTCTCATCATCTGCACTAGTGTGAGTAGTGGTGCTTGTATACCTGATCCAAGACAGTTCTCTAATCATGATATAGATCACTAGAATGGCAGTACGTACAGTGTATATACTAGAACTTGAGAAACATTGGGTTGCATTGATGGGCATGGGGATGAGAAGCAATGGGGGAGATGGGAAATGGAGGGAAGGCCTATGGTATGCTGGAGTAATGGTGAGTTTCAGAAGGAAGTCGGTATAACAGCAAATCTCAGGTGTAGGGACTGGAGGAAGAGCACATAGGTTACAGAACTTACCTAGCAAGCACAGTAACCCTGGGTTTGATCCCCCAGCACCACATAAACCAGATGTGGCAGTGCACGCCTGTAATCCCAGAACTCAGGAGGCTGAGACAGAAGGATTGCTGGGAGTTCCAGGCCAGCTTGGATTACATGGTGAGCTTAGGATGAACCTGGGCTAAGGAGAGAGACTGTGTCTCAAAAAAAAAAAAAAAAAAAAAAAGTGTAAATGCTTTCTGGAAAACATATTGGGGAAATAATTACCATTCTGAAAATGTCATACAAACATTGAGAAATAATGCCTGTTAATGGTTTAGTGGCATTAAATATTATCTAAATTGTGTGGTAAGATCCAAGAGCTTATTCTGTCAGTGTTGTCCACATTTTCTTGTTCTTTGAATATTAATGTTGAATTTTTTGATGCATGCTCATTTTACTGGGTTGACTATTTCTTGCCCTGATAACATGGGGTGGAGTACATTGTGAGAAACAGGCTCACCTGCCAACATTTCCAAAGATGGACACAGAAACTTGGAGAATTCGAAAGTATGGCTTTAATGTCAACCTTATAAGGTGGTATCTGGTGACAGAGATACCCAAGGCAGGTGTAATACAGTATTTATACTCTAATGTATAAGTCTCTCCCTTGGTTCCCCATTGGCTGGTTATTATAGAGGTTACAGTCTCTCCTGGATGTTACTTGTGTCTGATTGGATGACATTCAGTCACTCTTATGACACAGCAACCAGTTACTTCTCTCGTCCCTGCTCTCCAGGTGTGCCTTGATTTGCCCAGTACAAAGTGGCAGGAAGTAAAATAATGAGGCTGATGATTAGCTGTCATTTTGAGGTTTTTTTTTTTTATGTCTGGCTTTGGTCACATTCACAAGCTAGATAAGCAATCTTTCCCAGCAGCTCTGAAAATGAATTAATTACTTTCTCATTTCCTCATATGCATGATCACACCTGACCATACACCCCGGGCCTCACAGCTGAGAGGCCAAGTCATTACTTACAGTAAACTCAAGGGTACATTCATTGCAGGTTCAAACAATGGAAGAAGTCTTCTAATTTATATTTTCACTTACTAATGATTTAAATTTTTTACATAAATCTAATAATTACTGTGTGTCTGTGATAATGCTGTGCTGCCACTTAGCCCCATAGTGCCTTGATTTCTCATTTTTGAAATTGTTGTACTGTAACTGTCTCACAAGGTTGTGTTGAGAATTAGATGAGTGTATGTGTGTATAAAATGCTTGATGCTGTCGTCTAGGGTTTAAATACCATGTTTTATCGATCATCTGCGGTGTGGTTGCTTGATCTTTTACATATATAATTAAGACTGACTACAGGTGAAAGAACTGAGTGGAAATTTTATATCTTAGAGAAGGTTGTGTAGGCCAGCCAAGAAAATAGTTTATACTTTTTGGATGAAAATACCAAATTGGTAAAGTAATGTGTATATCCTGTTGGTGAATTAAATATAAATAAATGAAGGTTTTACAGTGTAAAATTTTAAAATAAGGAAGTAAGATTATTGAAAATGATGTCCTTGATGATGGTGTGAAAGGATATTATAAAATGTTCAATAGTCTGTGAGCCCTAAAACAGTTTCCTGACTACTTCTCTATGTACCTTTTACTTACTTTAGCTACTCCTTTGCACTTTGAAATAGTGCTTTGTTTACACTGTCTAGACCTGGCTTACAGGCCTTTATCTGAAAACCTTGGCTTATATGTCTCAGAAGAAAAATAATGAGGACGTTAAGATGGCACATATGGCATATGCAATGAAAGCTTTAGGTTTAGGAACAATCATCCCATAAATGTCCACATGAATTTTCCCAGGAAACTATGAATTTACATTAAGTAAATTTACCTGTTAGTTTAGGTCAAGTTTTGTTGGCAATTTTTGGTTTCCAGAAATTTTCAGTTTTGTCAATAAAGGTAAGGAATTGGATATATATGTTTGTGTGTATTTTATAATTTTATATATGATTATATTCATCATAGAGAACTGCCTTAAAGAGAACTCTTGGAGGATAGGACTGGCATTAGAAAATGCTTATTAAACGTTCCCTAGTTTGGATGTAAAATATCTAAACAAAGTATTAGTAACTATTCAACGTTTTGTGTGGTTTCAGTGGCTAGCTCCGTGAAGATATTTAGCAATTGCAGATGTATTATTTTCCTTAAATCAGTTTGTCTGGAAAAGGTAGTTGCTGGATTGTTTTTCAAAAAAAAAAAAAAAAATCTTGGGCTGGAGGAATAGCTCAGCTGTTAAAGCTCTTGCCTAGCAAGCTCAAGGCCCTGAGTTTGATTCCCCAGCACCACATAAACTAGGCAAGGTGCCAAATGCTGTAATCCCAGCACTCAGGAGGTGGAGGCAGGGGATTGCTGTGATTTTAAAGAAAACCAGGGCTACACAGTGAGTTTAGAACTAGTAAGACCCTTTGTGGAAAAAAAAAAAAATTTAAAGATTTGAAATAGGCTAATAGTTGATCACAAGTTTTTTAAAAATTTTTAAGAGGAAGAGTGCTTTCCTTTACTCTTTTGCTGTCCATGAAGCTTACATTTAGTAGAGTAATTGACTTTTAGTGTTGGATTTAGTTTTATATAACTTACATCATGCTAGATATGATATATGTACATACAGAAAATCTTGTTGTAGAAGAATATATACGATGTCTACTAATCACAGTGTGTTATTTAGCCTGCTATTAGGAAAAGAATTTTTTTCCTGCTATAAGAAGTAATGCCTGTTGTAGAAATTTTATAAAAAATGATAGATGAGTCATTTACTGCATAATCTTTTTGTTAATGATGGACTGCTTATGTGATGTGGTCTCTATTATTAGAGAGTTGAAAAATTCCTATTACATGGTGATGTAGCCCTTTTAATGTTACAGCATGATATTACTTATGTTAGTTGTGGTACTACAAATCCGCTGCATTGCCAGTTATATAAAAATACAACAATTATATACAAGATACTTGGTGATAACTTACAGATGTACATTTACTGTACTTTAAATTGTTAAGAATATACTCCTTGTACTTATTAAAAAGAAAAATACTGTAAAATGCTATCCTATATCACTCCAGGAGCAGCTTTATACATCCTGTGTTAAACATGTTGCTTGATGAAGAGGCCATGTTGAGTGTCTGACCTGTATCCCCTGTGTAAGTGCATTCTATGATGTTTGTACAGTGACAAAATGTCTAAGGATACATTTCTCTGTTGTTAAGGTATATACGACTGTTCTGCACTATTGAAGATTTCTTAAAGTTCTGTTCAGATTTGCCTTTCCTTGATGCTGAAATACAAGTGCCAGTTTTGTACTGCAAGTATTAGCTGAGCTGAGTAATGTGTTAATTAGCCAAGTATGTTTTATATCCTAGAGTTAGTAAACTTTTTGTTCCTGAGTAAGATAAAAAGGCTGAACCAAAAGTAATTAGACCCCAACTTTTAGTTAGGGAATCTTCAGAATAGACTGGTAAGAGGGAAAGGTCTAATTCTGATGTCACTACGTGGTGGAAAGTGGATCAGAAAGGAAAAGTTAGAATTATACAGTTTTACAAGAAGTCTTGGGACAAGACTGCAGAGACATGCGCAGTGTTTGCTCTTAACCAGTGGAGATTAGAATCAACTCTTTAGTTTCCAGAATATTCCCTTTGGAGGTGTACCAATAGCTACCTGGCAGATATCCATGAGAAGTTACTAGCACTATAATACTTGCTCTACTGGAGTGCAATGAGATGGAATGCCCTAAATCCTTGGGGGAGCTTAGGGAACAATGTTGGAGAGATATTTGTCAGGAGATGGACAGGTGGTACTGTTTCTTTGATTACCACACTTTGGAAATGGGGCTGCTTTTACTTCATGAGGTGCAAGGGTCTTATGATAAAACTTTTGATAAGTAGATGTGAGGAGTTTAGGAAGACTTAGGATAAATTGCTTTCTTGCTCACTTTGGTTTCTTCTAAGTAATGAGTAGGCTAACTTCAGTCATTTTTTCTGTGGGATGTACGTGAATATATACAAATATGTCTTTTTTAAGCCAATAAAAATAGATTCATACAATTTTGGTACTTATATTTGTCATTTAATTTATATTACTCATGCGGTCAGTCTGCCACATAATTTTTAGGGGCTCTCTGCTGTTTTATTTTATGTGTGTATTATAAATAGTCTTTTATATTTGTCACCTTGATTTTTTTCTAATTTTTCAGACAAGTAGTACTATGACAAATACTATTTTAGCTAATATGTCTTTGAGCTTATGTGTTACTTAGGGACAATTGTTTTGAGTGAAATGGCTGGGTCAAAATAAAAATCTGTGGTTGGTACTTGGCTATATTGCTCACCAGAAAGATTATGCCAGCTTACTCTTAAAGTAACTTGAGAGGCCTTGTACAGGATGTTGTTAGGTATATCAACTTTTGTTTAATAGCTTTATTCAGGTTTAATTGATTTTATACTTTATACTGCTTTTCCTTTTTTTGTTTTTTTTTTTTGTTTTGTTTTGTTTTGTTTTGTTTTTTGTTTTTGGAGACAGAGTCTTGCTCTAGCTCAGGCTGGTCCTGAACTCACTATTGAGCCCAGACTGGCCTTCTCATGACAGTCCTTCTGCCTCAGCCTCCTGAGTGCTGGAATAACAGGTGTGTTCCACCACACCTGGCTTATGTGGTGCTGGGAAATCGAACACAGGTACTTAGCCCTTGACATAGTGCTTGCTAGAGTAGAGCTTTAACCGCTGAGCCATTCCTCCAGCCCCTGCTTTTTCTTTTTTTGCCTTCTTACAAGTTTTGACATTTTGTTTAATCTTGCCTTTGCATTGTGTGTTTTGTCTAGACAGACTTTTCTTACCTTATGTTTACCTAGTAATTCATTTATGTTTTCTACTAATTTCTTCCTCATATTTCTAACTTTTGCTTTTGTAATTATTTCAGACCATGTGTAGTTATATAGTGTTAGTTGAAGTGTCCAAAAAATTTTAAGCTTTGATTAGCCAGATTCCTCAATACTACTTCTTGATTTTCTGTTTTTCCATCGATAGTGGAAGCTTTATCATTTGATCATTTGGCCTGTTCTGTCTCACTGTTGTGTGTGTGTGTGTGTGTGTGTGTGTGTGTGTGTGTGTGTACTTGTGATTGTTGTGGTTTGGATTTAAAATATCCTCCAAAGGCTCCTGCATTTGGATGTGGTTGGATACCTGTGGAACCATGTGCTTTTGGGAGATGAGGCCTGAGTGGAAAGGGCAGGTGCTTGGGGCTTGACCTAGTGGGATGTGGCAACTTGCTAAAACTGGAGGGCTCCCAGGGCAGAGCTTTCAAGTGTGTTACTGACTTATAGGTGAGGAAATGAGAAAGGAGCACCTCCTCTGGTTGTGGGTGGCCCAACTGACAGCTTGAACTAAATAAATGAAGGAAAAAAAACACTGTTTTAGCTTTTCCTGGGAAAGCTCTGGCCTTTGCTTTAGTCTCCAGACATTAACTCCTTCCTCCCTCACTTGCCTTTCTGTCTGCCATGCAGTGAAGAGCTTTTCTCGGCCAGATCTCTGCCATGTACTTCTACCATTGCCAGACACTGTGAATAGATTGTGAAGCCTGTTGAAACTGTAAGCTGAAATAAATCTTTTCTCCCTTTGTGGATGTCAATGTTCTGTCCCAGCAATTAATAAGTAACTAAGACAGTGGTACTGATGATTGAGCGCAGGGCCTTCGACATGAGGTACTTCCTTTTTTCCTTTCTTGTTTATTTGAGACAAGTTCTCACTAAGTCACTGGAGTTTCCCAGCCTGTAATCCTCTTCACTTGTCATCTCATCCTGCTGTCTCAGCCTTCTAGAGTGAATACAGGATATAGATACAGGCCATCAAAGCTGTTTTTTTGGTTATAAATCGGCTTACTTGGTTCTCTTAGTACTTGCTGTGTCCTGTGGTTTCTCTCTCTCTCCTTTCCTCAGCCTTTCTCTCCTTTCCTCTCCCTACCTCCTCCTTCTCTTCCTCTGCTTTTTCTCCCTTCTTTCTTCTCTTTTTCTTCTCCTTTCCTTATCCCTCTTCCTCCCTGTGCGTGTAAAGGTTATTGAGGCTTGCATAAAGTTTATCTTATGTGTGTGAATATGAATAAATATATATGTATATAATATTTTTCTACCTGACTGGTAAATAGAAGAGCTGTTTTTTTATATTTTGTAGTTACTCACTTTCTGAATTTTTATTTTGTATAATAGAGTCTCAGTTAATTTTCTTTGATTTTCCAGGTCAATAATCGTACCATCTGGAATTAGTCATTTTTGTGTAAGAGTTTTTTTTTTTCTTGATTGGTTTTTAGTTATTAAAACTATTGGAATGATTTTTAAAATTTTATTGCGTTGAAATATGTTTAGGTATAGTACCATTATAATTTGATCAATTCACCTCTCAGAAGAGTTTTAAAATACTTGGAAAACCATTCTACCAAATGATCTCAGAGGACATTTCAAGCTCTGTGATTCTACTTTTATGTCAGAGAAATTGTGTGATTGTACTTTTAGGCTAAAAGACTTGCAGTAATGTACATAGTTCTATTACTTTGAGTTAAATTGCCTTTGGCTTTCTTTGTTAATTGTAGTCAAATAGCTTCATTCCCCCTATCACCAGCTACCCCAGCTAAGGAGTTATACTTTATTTCCTTAGACCTTTTTCTGTGTAGTTTGGCAATTTGTTTTTTAAATGAGACACTACAGAATTCAGATTGTGTGACAATGTGCAGTTTGTTTTCAGTGTCAAGGCTCAAAATTTTCTTTTTCTGCTTAAGTGATGCGATTTTTCTATTCTTTATCATGAAGTTACTTTCAAGCTTTATTCCTACCATGGACTACTTAAAATTTTTCAGGCCAAATTCTATAATTGTTAAAATTGAGTTTAATGGAGCTATTGGGAAGTAGTAAATAGACCTGGAAGTAATGGAGGGCAGGACAGAATTGAAGGGGTGGGAATTTGGGAAGTGTCTTGATTATGAACTCTTTTCCTTCACTGCCCTGTTTTGATTTCTGATTATTTTTTTCTGGAATTCTTTCTCTTTGCCTTGTTACTGATTTTTTGGTTTTGTAGTTTTTTTCTCCCGATATACACTGCTTGCTTTCAGGAAATTGCCCTCTGTCTCCTTTCTGCTTTGATTGGGAGTATTGATCCTTTCCACCAAGCTGGGAAGTGGTCTTGATCATCCCCTAACATCCATCCTTCTTATCTCAAACTACCCGAAAAATAAATACCTTGATTAGTAGCAAATATTCTACCTTGCACAAAGTTGGGCAAAAGTTGACTAAATTTGGGTTCTTGTGGAATCACTAAGAGAGAGGGGAAGAAGGAGAGAAGTGTGGAAGAAGAGGAAGAGACAGAGGAACAGAGAGATACACTGACTTTATATAATCGTCAAAGAATGATAGAGTAGTTAAGAGTGGGTGAGGATTAGGTAGGAGAAAGTGAGTGATTAGTGTTAGAAAAGCTTCCAAAGAGTCTATTTTTTTCATCTCCAATCCATCCATGTTTCTTTGCTGAACTTTAAGACCTGTATGTATGATTACCCATTTGAGAGCCCCACTTGTGGATGGCTCACAGCATCTTGTCATCTCCCTGAGGTGTCCACGATGTATTCTATCTTGTGATCCTCCTGCTTCAGCTTCCCAGTGTGCTGAGATTACAGACATGTGCTATCATGTCCATCTCAGCAAGGTGATCTTCTTAAGCTCCCACCTGATTTACTTAACTCTGTAGTTTAATACTTTTCAATATTTTCTGTTGCCTACATTTTGGTCTTAAGGTCTTCCATTTCTCCCTCTCTCCTGTTATGTGATTTTGTTACAAAATACTGAATTTATTTGGTTATTGTGTTTTTTTCTTTTTGCTTACCTTGGAACAGGAATATTCTATCTCATGTTACTGACTTTGTGAAGTCTCAGCTAAAATACCTCTGCTCCATGAAGTTTCCTTATACCACCAAATCTTTATTGTGCCTTTCTTGTTTGACCTATACCCCATATTGCTCTGTAATATTTTTATATAGTAAAATCACTATTTTTGCTTGGTAATCTATCCTTTTTGACATCTTTTTTCCCTGGGTGGTATCATCTTCATTCATTTCTGATGCTATGTCTATAAAATGTAGGTACTACATAGCAGGTACTTCATTAAGTGCTAAAATACAGCAGTAAATAAGGAGTTCTGGCTATTAACTATTGTATGACTACAAAAACCTTCAGAACTTTCTAGCTTCAAACAGTAGTGATTTATTTATTTATGACGTTATAATTTGTACGGTGGTCAGTGGGGCTAGTTTGTCTTTGCTGCCCTTAGTGTGAACTTAGTAGGGACAAGAGTACCTATTTGCAAGATGATTTAATCACCTGGCTGGCAGTTGATGCTGGTTGCTGTCCAGGAGCTCAGATTGCACTGTTGGCCAGAGCACCCGAGGCTTTCTATTTGGCTTGAACATGACTGATTAGTTCTGAGAGGTAGTCCTCATAAATGAACATTCTTTGCAACAGAAAGTTGAAGGCAGCTTTTTAGAGGGAAAGCTTAGAAGTAAGTGATGGAGTGTCATTTCTACTGTATTCTTTTCGTGAAGAAGACAAAGACTCAGCTCTTATTCAAAGAGTGGAGAATTAAATCCTGCCTCTTGATGGAGAATGTAAAAAAGAATTTCAGCTGTGTTCAGTTTACACACACCTAAAAAACAAAACAAAACAAAAAATAAAAGAAATTGTTAGATTAATTCCTGTCTTTGCATTTATCTTCCCAGGATTCATGATAATATATAATTAATAAAAAGTCAAAGCAATGTCAAATGAAAATTTAAAAAGAGACTTCTCTTCCCATCCTTCTAAAACATTTCATTAATTTTCCCATTCCTCTTTTTTCTGTTACTCATGCGGTTTTTTAATTTAAACTTTAATTATGCATATAACTCCTTATTTTACCAGTTTTAGGTTTTTTTTAAAATTTTTTCTTTCATAAATCCTCTTGTACTGATGTCATTTCTCTCAGTTTATTAATAAAATTGGAATTGCTTTATCAAAGACTTTGTATAGTTTAGCTTTTATTACTGTGAACTGTTAATTGAAAGATAATTTATTCTCTAGATTTTTGTGTACTAGAGGACTTATTTACATATTAACTTGTTACCAAATGGTACTGTAGAGCATTGTTTTTGGTCAGTCTATTGGCAAAAAAAGAAAAAGGCAGTCTGTTTGTAGTTTTTATTTCTTTAAAGCTCCTTCAAGTTCTTTGTGTATTTTGAGAAATATTTCTTTTCTTACTGATTTTTCAAGAGTTTTTGGTATATTAGAAGTTTTATTTATCTTTTTGAACCAGGGTCTCACTCTTTAGTCCAGGCTGGTCCCAAACTCACTGTGTAGCTAGCCTAGGCTGGCCTCAAACTCCTGTGTGCTGGGATTATAGATGTGTGCCACTGCAGCCAGGTTGTGTGGTGCTGAAAAAGAATTGAACCCTTGGTCTTGCTCTTGCTAGGCAAGTGCTTTAACTGCTATTCCTTTATCCCTATTAGAGGTTTAAAAAATTCTACCTGTTATATGTTGCAGATATTCCCAATTCAAAAAGACTGCTTGTCCTTTTTTTATTCTTGTGAATGAACATTACATTTTTGTGTATTACCCTGAATTTTTTAGTTTTGGGGTTGCTGCAGATTTTGTTTTTTCAAAGTATAATGGCAAAGATTTGAGACTGAAGATCAAGAATGCATAGATAAGAGCAAGTCAATGTTCATAGACAATCACAAAGGCAAGAGCTTTCCCAGGAAAAGCTGTAACAATCTTTCCTCTTTCTGCCTTTTATTTAGTTTAAGCTGGCTGTTGGGCCACCCACATTTGGGATGGGTAGTGTTCTGTTATTCACTGGCCCACAGGTCACTCACACCTATAAACCCTACCTTGGGTGCTTCCTAATCCCTTCAAGTTGACATTCCTTTAAGGGTCACAGTGATGAGTTGGAAAGACTTTCTGTATCTCAGGATTATAAAAGTGTAAATGCTTGATTTATTCTAAAACTTCTATTGCTTTATTTTGTACAAATAAGCCTTTGATTCATTGGGGAATATTTTTTGTATAAGGAGAAAATTAAGACCCTAATTTATTTCAAATGAATAGACAATTTTTGAAGCTTAACTTATTGAACAGTTTACATTTCACCACAGGTTTAAAACACTTTATTACATTCTAATGGTACATACTATATCTTTTGGATCTGTTTTTTGTTTGTTTTTTGTTTTGTTTTGTTTTTGAGACAGGGTCTTGCTCTGCACCCCGGGCTGGTCCTCAACTCAATGTGGAGCCCAGGCTGGCCTTGGCCTCACTTCCATTCTCCTGCCTCAGCCTCTCAGTGTTGGGAGAGCTGGGATTACAGATGTGTGCCACCACGCTGGGCTTATATGATGCTGGGGAATTGAACTTCAGTATTTAGTACTTGACTTAGCACTTGCTAGGCAAGCGCTTTGACTGCTGAGCCATTCCTCCAGCCCTGGGTCTGTGTCTTTTTTATCTTGGTTTTGTTCAATTGAGCTGTCTATGAATCAATAACAATTTCCTGTAATACTTAATTCATTATAATATCTAGATAGACTCAGATTTCTTACTCTTTTTCTGAAATTTTTTGGGACTAGTCTCACATTTATTTTCCCAATTTCTGATAGTTGTCAGTTGTTCCTCTTTGTTTTTCAGAGCAGAAAATACATTCAGACATTAATGCTATTTCTCTATTTTGAATCTTTATACCTCTTATTTTGTTTACAGAAAAAGTCATGAAAGACAGGAGGCAGGTGGTTAAGAGAACACTTTATTGAGAAAATTACAGAATAGAAATGAAGGAGAAAGGAGGGTAAAACTTTTGCTGGTCAGAAAGGAAACCCGGAAATGTGAATTGCCCATTTGGCTCACTTTCTAGGGTTTTTTATAGTTGAGCAGGACAGAGGGCTCTCTTATGCTAACCAGTTTGGTTGCTAAGGCTGCCCAACAGGCCTAGATTCTCCATCCCTAAGCAGCTGCTGCAGCCCACCCTTAATTAGCTTTGGAAATATTCTTCTCAAGATCTTTCATTCTATTGTCTTTTAACTGCTTAATGTTTATCCGTTAAGTCGTTCTGGGGAGTGGGCAGCTACAGGTTGTCTTGAGTTGTAACCAGTTGCTATTTCTCTATAATCCTCCTTTTCAGCATCTGCTCCATTTCTTGGGGACCCTGTGTCTCTCACTGCCTATAACCTGACTATCTCCTGTCACAGTGTGCAGACTTTTACCACAGAAAAAGAATTTTCAGTACTGGGATCTAAAAAAGGAAATTTCTTAATGTACCGGTAAGAGGCATAAAGAGGTTTGTTGGGCAGAATTTTAAAAGTAGGCAGTCAGTATGTTACCCATGGTGTTGCGTGATATCTGGATGCAGAAACCCTCCATATGATGAAGAATAATCAGTTGGAGTTCACATGGAAGATTGGAAGCAAGAAGGGGTTTATTGAGCAAGTTAAGCTCTTGAGAAGTCCAGGGGGGGATCTTGAGTGAGGGTTCTGACAGTGACAAGCTGGAGTCCTTTATAAAGATTTTGCTTATGGAGTTTCAGGTGGTCTTCTCTGGTAGAGCCTATAGAACAATGCAAGCTATTCATTACCTTGTGGCATCTGTGAGAAACCTGGAGGGCAAGGATGAGCTGCCTGCCTTAGATATTTCTTATTCATTGTTTCAGGAGAGGCTAGGGTCTTGACTGGGACTTTGACTTCACCTTGATTCTACCTCTGCTCCTGTGGCCACTGGAATGCCATGTCTTAGTTCTGCCTATCTGTCCAAACCTGTTCTCCTGTCTTATCAGGCAGGGTGTAGTAGCACATTCCTGTAGTCATATCACTCTGGGAGGCTAAGATGGGAGAAATACAATTTTGAGCCCAGCTTGGATGCCTGGAACTGGGTATATTTATATGATTTTTGGCGTGATAGTCCATGGAAAGATGAGGTTTAGTTTATAAGTGAAAGATGATAGCCCTTTTCCAAGTGTAGTGACCCTTTTTAACAGAAGATACTTTTTATAAGCACATACTCTAGCTAATGAAACCAAAATGAGTGTCTCTAAGATGGTTAAGAATTTTTTTTTTTTTTGAGTGAGTTTACTGAAAAGGAAAAGCATTTGAATAACTTCTGGGTCCAGAAGCTTCAGATTTTTCTGAGAGTGTTTTAAAATTATGGTTTTTATGTCTCTTTATTTCTTATATAGTATTTTGGTCTGAAATACATATGAAAACTGGAATTCAAAGCAGTAAGCAAAATACTGACATTTTTTAGAGGATATTTGCCACTTTGTTGGTTTTGAAGGATTTACAGGCTTCAAAGATAAAAATTAAAGCCCAGTATGACCCAAAGAGAGGAATTTAGTAGGAAATTTGTTCTCTATAAAAGTGGGATTCCAAAGAGCTATGCTTATAGTATATGAATGAACTAAAATTAAATTTACTTCATGTTCTTGCATAAAGGAGGTACATGCTTGTACCAAATAGTTAAAACCATAAGCCTTCTCTGTTCTGGAGTTGCAGTTCAAATTCACCTACTCAAATTTACCTAGGTGTCACCTAGGTGGTCCAAAACTTTTTAAGTTGTTCTTTAAAGTGGCCTGGCCGGAAAAAAATGAAAGTTGTCTTGGGTAGAATACATTTATTTTCCGTAGGCTCAGGGAATTTCAGCAAATATTTTATCAAGAAAAAGAAAAGATCAGAATATAATATAACCAAGCACATAAAGAAACAAGTCACTATGAGTAAGAAGTAGTAGAAATAATAACAGATATTGACCCTCAAAAATTTAAGATTTTGGAGTTATCAAACATAAAATAACTTCTATTAAACATGTTTAACATAAGATGGAAAATGTCTGCGTGGAGCAGGAAACCTAAGAGATTAAAAAGATTTGAACCAAACTTGTAGAAGAGAAAAATACAGTAATTTCTGTGAAAAGACTCAGAGGTTATAGTCAAAAGCAGATTAGAGAAACAACTAAAGAAAAACCCAGTGAACTGATGATAGGGTAGAAGAAATTATCCAGATAAATTGCAGATAATAAATAGGTTAAAGAGATTAAGATAATATCTTGTATAAAAGTATAAAATGTGAAAGTCTTATATGTTACATTTTTCTGTCTTACAAGAGCACAGTGAGAAATAATGGGAAAGGAAGGGCCAGTATTTAAGTGATAATTGAGAATTTTTCAGAGCTGATTAAAAACAAGCTTACAAATGTGAGAACCTCAGAATTGTAGAAGATTTTAACCTTTTCACTGTGTTAATTGATTTCAAGTTGTTTTTAAAAATATCAAAAATCCAGACATAAAAAGGTTGATATTTTGACTTTCATGCATTTGATAACATTTTGAACTGTTTTGTATATAAAATTTTAATTTTAAACCTTTGTTTCATGTTAGTAAATTTACCATTATATTGAATTTTAGCAGAAATTGCTAAACCATACTAAGTGACATCAATTAGATGTAAGTTTAGACAAATTATACTCTACTTTTCTAAACTTTCTGAAATATGGACAGGTTATTTTTATGTTTTACTTTTGAGGGATAATTCTTTTTTTCCCCAGTAATATACAATGATTACATTAAACTTGAGAATTTTGTGCACGTATATATTGTAACATCATTACAATCCCTTTCTTTCCCCCCTTTTGGCCCTCCTATCTTCTCTGCCCTTTCCCAACTCCCAATATCTTACCCACTTCATTGTATAAATTGTTGATATTTTGGGTTTCTCATATTAGAGATACCATGCTGTATTTAACCTTCTGAGTCTGACTCTTAAGTGTGATGGTCTCAAGTTGTGTACAGTTATACAAATGCCTCAGATCTGTTTTTATGGAAGACTGATATTCCGTTGCATACATATACTGTATATTTTGTGTCCATTGGTCTGTTCTTGGATATTTTGGCATCTTTCATAATTTAAGGTATTGTCAGTTGTGCTGCTCTAACCTTGGGTGTAAATGTGTCTCTGTTAGGTGTTTCATTCACTCTTTCCGTTGAGTAATTATTCTTTAAAAAAGGAACAACACATAGCGTATTGTATCCCAACAAAGTCTTGGGATACATAGAACAAAGATATGGAATGTTTTTGTTTGTAATCACTTCTTCCCAGTAGAGAGAGCTTTCAGTGGTATAGTCAGTGAATAGAAATATTGAGTCATCTGTATGTAAATGTCTCAGCAAAAGGGTTAAAGGAAATCCATGTTTAGATGCAACATAGTAAAATGGAAAATAACATCTTCAAAGAGAATATCGTAAAAGTTGTGAGAGATTAAAAGATAAATTGCCATCAAAGTGGCAGGTGTAGTAGTATTGATAGTTGACTGCTTAGAAGCTGAAATGGAAGCTAGGAAGGAGTGGGGTGTTATCTTAGTGTGCTGGAAAATTTTTACTAAACCAGAATTCTATATATGATGAAAATGGATCTCAAGATTGACAATGAAATAAAATGAGGATTTTGCAGATCAGTTGTATAATCTGTCTAAGAAAAAATGCACCGATAGATACATTTTCTGGTTGATTTTATTTATAATAAAAGACTAAGCAGTTTTGAGGTTTATGTATTTTATTTATTTCTTTATTTTTATTTTATTTTTTGAGACAGGGTCTTGCTCTGTAGTCCATGCTGGTCCTGAACTCACTGTGGAGCCCAGGATGGCTTTGGACTCAGGATAATCCTCCTGCCTCAGCCTCCCAAGTGCTGTGATTACAGGCATGCGCCACCATGCCTAGCTTATGTGGTGCTGGGGAATTGAACTCGGGTACTTATCACTTGACTTAGTGCTTGCTAAGCAAGAGCTTTAACCTCTGAGCCATTCCTCTGGCCCTGTATTTTATTCTTATGAAAACTGTTGTGTTTGTTTAATATACAAAAATACTGTTATGGTGGTTTGGATCTGGAATATCCCCCAAAAGCCTCATGTTCTTATGGATACTATGTAGGGTTGAGAGGTAGGGCCTGGCTGGAAGGGGTGGATGGTTGGGGATTGATCTGGAGGGGCAGATGTTGGTTCCGCCTTTCCCTCCTAGTCTCTTTATACTGCATTGTGAGGATCTCTGTCGCTGGTGCTCTGGCTCTGACCCTGCCCCGACTCCAGCCCTGCCATGTGCTTCCGTCATTTTCCAGCTGCCTACCAGTAAATGGACTATGACCTTCTGAAACTGTAAACTAAAATAAATCTTTCCTCCCTAAGTTGTGGGTGTCAGGTATTGAATCACATCGATGAAAAAGTAAGACAAATGTGTACCAGAGAAGTGGGGTCATTGCTGTGCTTTACCTGACCATGTGGTTTGGAAGCCTTTCTAACCAATTTTAGGAAGAATTTGGAAAGGTTTGAGAATGCTGGCTGGAAAAGCCTTGGAGTACTCTGAGCCGGAGCTTAAAAGAGATTCTGGTCAGAGCTCAGAAGAGCAGAATGCTGATAAAAATGTGGATTGGAAAGGCCAGGCTCAAGAAGTTTCAGTGGGAAGGAGGATTGTATCAGCAGGTGGCTTAAAAACCCTGTGTGCTAGGCTCTGGCAGGAAGTTTGGGGGCATTTTGCTCTTTTTTTCAGCGATTCTGCCTGAAACTGAGATTAAGGGCAGGGGAGAGTGCTTACTCTGGTGGAGAAAATCTCAAGGCAGACTAATATTCAAACTGTTAACATGACTGCTGTTGGCGGCTTTTAGCCAAATCTATGATGAAAGAGACAGGATACAATGGCAGAGAAAAATCATATAGACATTTTGCAGTGCTAGGCAGTGGTGGGGCCATAGAGCACAGGGAATTTAAATTATTATTAAAAAGAAGTGCCATCAGGGTCATGGGAATGATGCCTGGAGGCCATCTACAAAGTTAGCAGGACCCTTCCATTCACCAGCTCAAGGGCAGAAAGTCAAGAGACTTTGCTCTGAGAAGAGCCAAAACAAAAAATGGCTTTTAGAGTGCAGCTGACTAGAGTTCAACCATCTGAGAACTTGGAGACTTCTACAGCATTTGTCCAAGGGGCCAGGCCATTGCTCTAGCCAGTGGCAGACCTTGGCGACACCCACACCATCCTGGCTTTAAAAACTTGCAGAGTGCTAAAGATTTGGGTTCATGGAGAATTCCACCCAGGTTTCAGAGGAAGGCCTTGGAGGCCAGGCAGTGTGCCCCTGAGAGGACAATATGTGAAGTTATAAAGGAGAAGTCAGAGTTTTAGTGGAGAAACCAGAAATTTGGAAAAGCTAGGACCATGGGTCATTCCCAAAGGAAAGCTGCTGGTGGTACCTGCACAGAGAAGATGGAAATTGCTGCCTGCAGTGATGCTGTAGGGGCGGGGCCACCCAAGCCCTTTGGAATGCTTGTCTGGCCAAGTGCTCTACCTGGGACTATAGGATTTAACCCTTGCCCTGCTGGGTTTAGGAATTGTTTTTGTCTTACTGCCTTTTCCCCTCCTGTTCCTCCTTTTTGTGTCATTTTTCTTGGAAGTGCTTAACTCTGGTTTTAGTAGGAGGTCACAGGTAAAAGTTTGTCTTACATATCAGAGGAGACTGTGGACTTAGAGCTTCTTTAACAGTGCTGGAACTGTTAAGACTTTCATAACTCTTGGAGAAGGACTAAATACGTTTTGTATAAGGAGGTGGCTGTGAGTTTTTGGGGGCCAGAGATAGAATATGGTGGTTTAGATCTGGAGTGTCCCCCAAAATCCTCATGTTCCTATGGATGTTGTATAGGATTGGGAAATGGGGCCTGGCTGAAAGGTTGGGTGCTTGAGGCTTGACCTGGAGGTGTATGTGCTGGTTCCGCCCTTCCCTTTCAG
Organism: Ctenodactylus gundi; assembly: GCA_004027205.1. Lineage (NCBI taxonomy): Eukaryota > Metazoa > Chordata > Mammalia > Rodentia > Ctenodactylidae > Ctenodactylus > Ctenodactylus gundi. The sequence continues at coordinate 130,119 of PVKB01004127.1, read as the reverse complement.
TCTCTCCCTGTACCACCATCTTGTGAGGATCTCTGCTGCTGAAGCTCTGGCTCTGGCCCTGCTGCCTCTTCAGCACTGCCATGTGCTTCTGCCATTTTCCAGCCAGCAACCTGTGAATAGGTATGACCTTCTAAAAGTGTAAGCTACAATAAATCTTTTCTCCCTGAGTTGTGGACATGAGATATTGAGTTACAGCAATGAAAAAGTAACTAAGACAACTGTTGAATAAGACTCTTGCCAGTAACTTAGTACAGCTTTTGGATATTTGGTTTGTTTACTGTGATACTGTAAGACATGTTTGGTGGTGATAAATGGATGCCTTTGAGTCTTCTTGTTTCTGTGATGTTTATGTTTGTCTTTGAAATATTAAAAATCAGACCAAGAAAAATTTGGAGAAGATTATCTTCTTGTTTTTGTAAGGTAAGTCCTGGAAAAAATTTTGCTCCCTGCCCCTGCAAGTACCAAACATAAGTTGCTAGGGAAAAAAATAGAGATAAGAGTTTTCATTCATCACAAAGGTCACATAAGGGAGAGCCCAGCATAATGGGAAGAGCATACAAATCTTAAAGTTAGGTGGAGCCAGGCCCAGTGGCACAAGTCTATAATTCTAGCACTCCTGGAGGCCAAGGCAGGAAGATTCCAAAGTTGAGGCCAGCCTAGGCATTTTAGCAAATTAGCAATATGCTGTCTCAAAACTCGCATGGGCTGGGGTAGCAGAGTATGAAGGTTCTGAGCTTGATCTCCATTATCAAGAAAAAACCAAATTAGGTGGACCTACGTTAGAAATTGGCTTCATCCCATACTTATCTAATACATTTAACTTTTGGCAAGTGATTTAACTTTTCCCAGGGATTTTACCCAGGGGCATGTAACTGTTAAGGTATAATGCCCCTGTTTCTTTTTTGAGACAGAATCTTGCTAAGTGGTACACATAGAATTGGAAATTGAAATCCCTGTGTCAGTCTCCCAAAGTATTAGAATTGTAGGTGTGTGCCATCACACCCTGCATGATAGTTTTCAGTATCTGTAACATAGGGATAAGTCTTACAGGTGTATTGTAGGGCATACAGTTACTTTTGTAAATAGCACTGAACACAGTCTGATTTTTAGTAGATACCCAATACATGGCAACTTAAAAATTGTTACTAATGAATAAAACAGAGGAGTGAATTTAATATGACAAGGAATTGAAAATTGTCTATTGTAGAATAGATACACAAAGTTTGATCTTATTTTTAATATTTAAGTTAAAACTTTATACTTTAGTGTTGACTGTGGTAGTACAGGTCTTAATCTTGGCTCTTTGGGAGGCTGAAGTAGGCCAGCCTGGGAAATTTGGGGTGATTATGTCTCAGGAAAAAAAAACAAACCTGGGCCTGGTCACATGGGTCTGCAATCCAAACACTATGGGACACTGAGGCACTAGGATCACAACTTCGAGTCTAGCCTGGCAATTTAGTGAGACCAGGCCTCAAAAATGAAAATACGTAGGGGATATAGCTTTCTGCCAAAACCCCGGGATTGGTCTATAGTACCAGAAAATAAAATATAAAAGTAAAGAGGAAAAAAGTAGCAAAATTAGAATTATCAACTATAAGAGACACAGGAAAAAGGAGATAGAAGAGTGAACAGAGCCATAGTGACCTGAAAGATTCCATCAGGCTCCCAGATATTACAGGACTTGTAAGGAAAGCTACTTGAAGTAAAGGGACAGACAGAATTTGTGAAGAATGAATAGCCAAAATCTTCTCAAATCCGATGAAAGACTTTAATCTAAAAGCTCAGCAAGCCTCAGAGATTTACACAAAGATACATTTAAAAATCAAAATCTTGAAACTCAATCACAATTTTTTTTTTGAAACAATGTCTCCTTCTATAGCCCAGGCTGGCCTTGAACTCACAACAATGGCAATCTTACTGCCTCAGCCTCTCAAGTGCTGAGCTTACAGGCATGCGACACCATATCCAGTTTATGTGGTGCTGGGAATCAAACTTGCGTACTTAGCTTTTGACTTAGTACTTGCTAGGCAAGTGCTTTAACCACTGAGCATTCATCCAGCCCAACAATGACAAATTTGAAGGCAAGACGTAAGTGACTCATCATGTACAAAGGAATCTCAATAAGGTTAGCACTTAGCAGCTAAGTGATGGAGGCCAGAAAATGTGGGATAACATATTTAACATAATTGAAATTCACATGAGTCTGTGAAGGTGTTTTGGGTGTAATGTTTGAATTGCTAAACAAGATAGGTGGGTTTCATCCATCTAAAGATGAAATGAACAAAATATGGGTCTCTTTTTTGAATGTTTCCAATATAACTTAGAAAATAATTAAAAATTAAAATAGAAAATACTGTAACAAAACTGTCATTTAAAAATAAGAAAGTTAAGACCTTTCCAGATAAAGACAAGCTAGCAATCTTTAGTGCTAGCCCTACTCTGACAGTAATGCTAAAGGAGTGCTTAACTCTAAATGAAAAAGTATTAGAAATAACTGTAAGCCTTTTGAATAAGTGTACCCAATAAAGGTAAACACATGGACAAATATAAAAACAATTATCATTTTATCCTTATTGTTAAATTCCTATAATATTTTGAAAAACACATAAAATATAAATGTATGTTGTTGAATATAAAGGATAAATATGTCTTTTATGACAAACCAAAAAAAAGAGAACATGGATAGTGGTACACAGGAGCCAAGGTATGTATGCCATCAAATCTGAATTGGTATAAGTTTAAACTGGATTGTTATAAATTTAGGATTTTAATAGTGACCACAAAGAAAATATCTAATATATAAAAATATATCTAAAAATATCCTTCAAAAGAGATGAAAGGGAATGAAAATAATTCACTACAAAAAAAATCAAACACAAAAGCCAGTAATGAAAGAAATGAGAGAAAAGAAAGTGTAAAACTTAAGAGAAACAAATAAAATGATTAATATGTGCTTAGCATGATGGCACATGCTAAGAATTTTAGCTACTTCAGATACTGAGATGAAAGGACCACTCATGCCTGAAAGTTCAAGATCAGACTGGGCAACTTAGTGAGACCTCATTGAGAAAGAATAATGAATAGTTAGTTCCAATGCAGATAGATAAAATTGTCAGAATCAGAACAGAAGAGTCGACCAATAATAAAAATTAGACCTAACTGATATAGATAAAATATTCTCCATAAAAACAAAATGTATGTTCACCTCAGGAGCACATAGAACATTCTTTAGAAAAGACTACTGCAGGAAAAAACTCATAGGTCTTGCCACAAAGCAAGTCTGAATTTAAAAAGGCCAAAATTACACAAAATATCTTTAAGAGACGCTATGGAATAATATTGAGGGTGGAAAATAATATCGGAAGAAAATTGGAAAACTACCAAGTATGTGCAAATTAAATAGTAGTCATAAATAATCATTTGGTCAAAGAAGAACCACAGGGAAATCAGAGGAAAAAAAGAATGCATCGAATAGTATAACAGTCCGCTATTGGACAGCATAGACTTTGAGCTGAAGGAAAGTTGTTGTACAAAAATATGATACAGATATGAAGAGAGAGAACACCATGAATTAAATTCTTAAAAGTAAACAGATTTTTAACATTTTCATGATAAAAGTATTCCTCCCTGGGATGAAGTCCTTACTCAGCTGCAGTACTTGTGTGAATTAAGTCAATCATGTACAATAAAAATGACAGTTTTTAAAAATTTATTTAGTAAAGGGGAAACAAAGTTTACATTGCTCTTGAGTATTTTGTGCACGTACATATCGTGGCAAAGTTATAAATCTTTCCCTTCTCTTTTTGACCCTTTCTCTACCTCCAGTTCTCGTTATTCCCCATATTAAGTTTTATGAAATAATTATGATCTTGGTTTCTCATATCAGAGAAACCATTCGATATTTCACCTTCTACTTCTGGCTCACTAAGCATGGTGGTCTCAAGTTGCCTCATTTACCTACAAAAGCCTCCAATCTACCTGTCTTTATAGATGAGTAGTATTCTGTTGTGTATAAATACCACAATTTATATATCCATTGGTCTGTTGATGGGTATTTTGATGACTTCCACATCTCAGCTGTTGTTAGTTGTGCTATGAACATGGGTATACATGTATCTCTGTTATGTGTTGTTTTTAACTCTTTTAGGAAAATTCCCAGAAGAGGTATCGCTCGATTGAAGGGGATATTTATTTCCAATCTTTTGACAGACTTCCATACTGCTTTCCATAGTGGTTGTACCACTTTACATTCCCACCAGGAATGCAGGGGTGTTCCTTTTTCCCCACAGCCTTGTCAGCACTGATTGCTGTTTGTGTTCTTGATATATCTCCAATCTCTCTGGATTTAGTATCTTAGTGATGTTTTGATTTCCATTTCTCTTTATGGCATATTTCATACTTTTTTAAGATCATAAAATATCAGGGCTAGAGAAATGGCACAGCAGTTAAAGCACTTGTCTTGCAAGTGCAAGGACCTGATTTCGGTTCCCTAGCACCACATATAACTAGGTGTGGTGGCGCATGCCTATAATCCCAGCACTCGGGAAGCTGAGGCAGACGGATTGCCCAAGTCCAAGTTCAGCCTGGGGTACACCAGTGAGTTCAGGACCAGCCTAGGCTACAGAGTGAGACAGTTTCAAAAAAATATTCATAAAATATCAACGTTGAGAAGAAAGTTACAACTTGTAAACAGCTTAGTATTAGCACTATAACAGTACGTCTCCAATATTTTTCATGTAGTCATTATATAAAATTCTTTTAGTAACACAAGATTGATAAAATAGTAGTAATTCACTAACTGTGCATGTAGTATTTCAGGAAATGATATACTTCCGAAGGAAAGATGACATCTTTTATTTTGTAAGTAAATCTTAATGTCTGAATGCATGTTCTTGATCTCTACAAAAGAAAAATACCCAAACAGTTCACAAACTAAGGCAAAAGATAATTGAAGAGTTAGGATTTTTGAAAGAATGAGAGATAAGAAAAAGGGGCCTGACCTTAGTTACAAGCATTTGCTGAGCATAAAATTTTAGTCATATGTAAATTACTCCATAAAAACTATGAGGCAATGTTATAGTAAAAACAAACAAACAAACAAAAGACACCTAGAAACCAAAAAGGTTAACAGAAGTTTTCTGCATTATTTAATAGAAGTTGAATTTCTGTTCAGTAGGATCCAACTCTAGATTGTAATTCTATTAAGTATTCTCCTGTTGCTTTGTCTGAATAAGCCTCGAGGGTTATTTCAAACTAAAAGTAGGATTTTTTTAAAGGCTGAAACAATGTAAGTAAAAACCCCTAGGTAATACTTTAATCTTTAGCATTACACTTTCATAGATTCTTAACAAATAATATTTTATAGAGGTTTATCTTCTATTTTTGAGTCTTGCAAATTGATTGCAAGAGAGTTCAACACAGAAAGTTTCTAATTTCTTTCAACTAATATGTATCTTTTACTGATAGAATGAAAAATGAGATCACCATTTCCCATCCACATTCCACCTGCTCCTCTCATGTTATACATGGCTTATGCATACAGATAGAATAGCTTTATCTGATCTTGTCATCTAGTTGTCAGACTAAAGTTTGAAGATATAGTGTAATGCTAAATTATTATTTAAAGCCTTCATTACTTTCTAATTGCTACATGGCCACCTATAGCCTCCTTTTCCAAAAGTGCAAAATGCACCCCTTAAGAAATAAATTTTATGTTACAACCTTGAATTCATATACTATTATTTAACTGAAATGAAAATTTCATAATTACTGCATTTAATGTTGTCTTTGCACAAAGCTGTTGATATTTTGGAACATTTTTATGCTGTCAGCCCACAAAACTGGTCTTAGAAACGTAACTGATCTTACAAATCTGCAACTAGAAGAATACTGTCCTAGAATATAATTCCAGTAAGGAAGTGCTGAAATAAATATTTTTCTTTTCTCTTCTCCATACTAACGGAGGATAAAGTTAAGTTGAGGAAGAAAAGGTGCTAACACATTTTAGAAGCGTAGTTTATCAAACTCATTACTTTAAAGCGTGTGTGTGTTATTCAATAGTAACATTAAACTTGAAAAATTGGCACACATAGCACAACAACTTACTATTCACTTTCCTATCCTCATCCCATCTTCTCTATTTCCACAAATCAGTTTCCTTACTTTCTGCCATCTCTCTTGTTGGGCTGTTTTACTTGTTTATATTTTTGGTTTCTCATGTTAGAGAAACCTTAAAATATTCAATTATATGGGTGTGACTCACTTAATGGTCTCACAGTACATCCATTTTTTTTTCTGCAAGTGACTCATACTTTTTTAAGACAGAGTAGTACTTCATTGTATATTTATACACCACATTTTCTTTATCCATTGATCTGTTGATGGATATTTAAGCATCTTCCATGATGTATGTTGTGCAGCTATAAATTTGGGCATGCATGTATCTCTGTTATATGGTTCTTTTAACTCTTGAAAAGATATCCAGAGGAAATACTGCTATGTCAAAGGGATTATCTATTTTTAGTGTTTTGAAGAATCTCTGTACTGCTTGCCAGTGGTTGTACCAGTTTGCAGTCATACTGGCAGTGTAGAAGGGTTCCTTGTTCCCCACATCCTTGCCCTTGTCTCTTATTCTTTGAGTTCTTGGTAATATCCATTCTTCCTTGGTTAAGATGGAGCCTCAGTGTTGATTGATTTGCATTTCTTTAATGGTTGAAGATGCTGAATGTTTTCTTCTTGTGTTTATTAGCCATTTGTACTTCTGAAGACTGGATTCATTTCAGTTGCCCATTTTTAATTGTGTTTTTTTTTTTTTTTGACGGGGGGGTGGCATCTGTTTTTCAGTTCTTTGTATATTCTGGATATTGATCCTCTATCCAGGGAATAGATGGCAATTTTTCTCCCATTTTGTCCATTTTGTGTTCTTTCTGTTGATTGTTTGCTGTGCATAAGCTTTTTAATTCGATATAGTATCAGTTGTTAATTCTTGGTGTTATTTGTTGTTATATTGTGAAAGTCCTTTCCTATGTCTGTCTCATCAAAAATTTTACTTATTTTCATGTTCAGCAGGTTCAGTGTTTACATTTTAATGTCTTCAGTTTTTGATCCAGTTTCACTTAATTTTAGTACATGGTGAAAATTGTGGATTTAGATTTATTCTTTAGCATATGGATAACCACTTCTCCCAGTGCCATTTGTTAAAGATGACACCCTTTCTCCCATGTAAGTTGTTAGCCCATTTGTTAAGATTCCAGCGGCTAGGGATGCTGCAATTGTCTCTTGATCTTGAGTTCTGTTCCTGTCTGTTTTTGTACCAATGCCATACTTTTAAAAAAAATCATTGTTGTTGTGTAATATATAACTTGATTTCCTGAATTCTGATGCTGCCTTCTTTTGTCTTGTTGCTCAGGATTGTTTTGTCTCTCTAGTTCTGTGGAAAATACTGTTGGTATATTTTTGGGGATTGCGTTGAATCTGTGTTGTGGTTTGGATCTGGAATGTTCTCAAATAGCCTTATGTATTTGGATATTGTGAAATACTTACGGACCCATGTGTGGTTAAGAGGTGGTATCTAAGTGGAAGGGATAGAACATTGAGCCTGACATAGGAAAGTTAGATCACTGAGGCTTAATCTGGAAGGGGAAAATCACTGGGGTTGAACTAGAAGGGGTGGAACACACTAGGGTTTGACCTGGAAGGATACATGCCAGCTTTGCCCTTTGTTGTTCCTTGGGCTTACTGTCTGACCAGCTTTTACCCCTGCCAGACCTCTGCTGTGTGCTTCTACCATTGCCAACTGCCTATGAGTAGACACCTTCTGAAACTGTGAATTAAAATAAGTCTTTTCTTCCTTAATTTGTGGGTTTCAGGTATTCTGTCCCAGCAATGAAAAAAAAAAGTAAGACAATTCTTAAATCCGTTTTGGCATTTTGGACATATAGAGGATGTCTTTCCATTTTACAATGACATCTTCAGTTTCTTTGTTCGGGGTACTGTAGTTTTCATTGTATAGGGGTTTTCATTTTTCTTGGTAAGATTTATTCCTATGTATATAATTTGGGGTTGGGAGTGACTACCAAATATGGGATTGTTTTTCTTATCTATCAGTGATTTTGTTGTTGGTAGAGAAATGGTGTTTTTGTGTGTGTTAGTATTATACCTTATAGCTTGGCTAAATTTCTTAATTAGTTCTAAGTATCTTCTGGTGGAGTTTTGAGTGCCTTCTTTGTAGATAAATCATATCATCTGTTAATAAAGAGATAGTTCAACATCTTCCTTTCCAATATGTATTCCCTTCGTTTCATTCTCTTACCTGATTGCTCTTGCTAGGGTTTCAGGTACTATTGTCATTACAGATGGTGAGAGTGGATGCCTTTGTCTTGTTCCTGACTTACAGGGAAATACTTCTAGTTTTCCTTCCTTCAGTATAGTGTTGGCAGTGGGTTTGTCATAAGTGGCTTTTATCAGCTTGAAGTAAGGTCCTTCTGTTGCTATTTTCATGAAGATTTTTTTTATCATGAATGGATATTGGATTTGTAATATACTTTTTCTGTATCTATTGAAATGATCATGTGATTTCCATCCTTGTTTTTGTTTGTGTGTTACATTAATAGATTTATGCATCTTGAATCATGTTTGCATCCCTAGGATGAAGCCACCTTGATTTTGGTGTATGGTATTTTTAATGATTTTGTTGCAATGTGTTCACAAGTGTCTTATTGAGGAATATATATATGTATATATATCTCCAGGCTGGTCCTGACCTCATTATGGAGCCCAGAATTGAATTTGGGTACTTAGTGTTTGACTTAGCACTTGCTAGGCAAGCACTTTAGCTGTTGAGCCGTTCCTCCAGCCCTCTCTTGAGGATATTTGACTCGAATAAGTTCAGTAAGGAGATTGGCCAGTAGTTTTCTGTTCTGGTTAAGTCTTTGTAAGATTTTGGTGTCACAGTAATATTTATTTTTAGGAAGGAGTTCTCCAGATTCTTCCTCTTTCAATTTTAATGAAAAATAGTGACATTAGCTCTTCTCTGAAGTTCTCATTGTGTGCTTCCATCATTGCCAGCCACCCAAGAATGGATTGAGACCTTCTGAAACTGTATGCTAACATAAATCTTTCCTCTTTTAGTAGTAAGTATTGTGTATTCTGTCCCAGCAGGGAAAGAGTAACTAAGAATGTAAAAGCATTCACAGATATAAGTTTTCCTCTTAGTACTGCATTCATTGTGTCCCATATGTATGATATTCTTCCATTGCCTGTTGACTCTAGTTTTCTTTCTTTGCTGGTTTCTTTTGCATCTCATTTTTTTTCAATATTGTATGAACTAATCTCCCTATATTTATTAGTTCCTTTGCTTTCTTTTGCTATTGATTTCTCATTTTATTCTGCAATGATTTCAAAGTCTACAAGAAATCATTTTAATTCTTTTGTACTTATTTAAGCATACTTTATGACCTAAGATATGATCTGTTTTGTAAGAAGTCCAAAAATGTTGAGAAATAGGTGTATTCTGTTTCTGTTGGATAGAACACTTTATCGATATCAGTTAAGACCAATTTTTCCAAAGTGATTTAGCTCTTAATACCTTCTTGTTAATTTTGTGTCCAGTTAGCTCATCTATTGGTGATATTAGAGCATTGAAGCCCTCTACTCTAATTGTGTTTGGGCCTGTTTGTTCTTTAATGTCTAGTACTTTTGCTTTACAAAATTAGGTGCCTGAACATTGGGTGTGTATATGTTGGTGATTGTGACTTCTTGTTGAATTATTCCCTTTACTAGTGTATGTTTGTCTCCTGATCTATTTTTGCTTGAAATCTGCTTTATTAGAGTTCTACGAGAGGCAGAATTTGGCAGAAATTACAAGAAAAGTAGACTTGTTTGAAGGGCTTACAAGTCCAGGGAGAGAGAGAGTCCACAGTGGCAGCCTGCATGTGGGAGAGCTGGAGGGGTCAGATGATGGCTCAACTATGAGGTTGCACAGCTGTCTGGGGCTGCAAGACAGCTGATAAGAGTCTGCTGTTGATCTCAGTTGTTCAGAGGACAATATTGAAGACCGGAGACTGAAGACTGGTGACAGGTAGACAAGCTAATCTGTGATGAAGATCTGCAGCATGTAGGAAGTCCATGTCCATAGATAACTGTGAAGGTGGAAGCTCTCCCAGGAAAAAGCTGTGACAATCTTTCCTCTTCCTTTCTTTTATACAGCTCGAGCTCACATCCTGATTGGGTCTTCTTCCCTCATTTGCTGGCTCCAAAGTCACTTACACACACCTATAAACTCTACCCCTGGGTGTGTTGGTGTTTCCTAATCCACTCAGATTGACATAATCCCTTTAACAGTCACATCTGCTGTGTCTGAGAATAGTATAGCTGCTCTTGCTTGTTTTCTGGATTCAGTTGCATGAAGAATTAATTTCCATCATTTCATTTCAAGTCTGTGGGTATTTTTTTTTTTTTTCAAGTAACGTGTGTCTCTTGTGGGCAACTAATTGTTAAATTGTATTTCCTGATCCAGTTTGCCAGTCTGTGACCTTTGATAGGGTAAAGGCCATTAGTATTGCATGTTGTTGTTGTTGATCTGCTGTATACCTTGTCATTGTGTAGATTGTTTGTTGTTGTTGTTGTTGTTGTTGTTGTTAGAGCATGCTCCTCCTTTTGTTGTTTTCCTTTCTCTCAGTTCTTTGCCGTCAGTCTCTCTGTCTCTAAGATTTCTTTAAATATTTTCTGCTATGCTGATCTAGTGGTCTTAAATTTCTTTAGTTTTTCTATATCACAGAATGTTTTCATTGCTTCCTCAATTTCAAAGGATAATTTTGCCATGTATAACAATCTGGGTTGACACTTGCTTTCTTTTAAAGTTTGAAAGATTTTGATTTATGACCTCCTGGACTTTCAGATTTGTGCTGAAAAATCTGCAGTTATTCTGGTGGGTTTGTCTTTGTAAGTTTCTTTCTGTTTTTCTTTTCTTGTAGCTTTTAGTATTCTCTATTTTTTGGGGGGTGTTTGTGATTTTGATTATGAGTTTTTGTGTAGAGGCTCTTTTCTGGTCAAGGTTATTTACTGTTCTATATGCCTGCTGTACCCAAATGTTAATTTCTTAGATATGGGAAAATTTCTGTTATAATTTTAGTGAATGTGTTTTTATGACTTTTGTGCTGTCCTCATTTTTCCCCCATAATTCTGGGGTGATGTGTGTTTGAGTCATCTGTCAGCTATTATATCTTTTTATTTTGTTGCTTTTAGGTTATTCTTGAACATGTGACTCAGTTTGCCAACCTTATCTTCAAACCTCAACATGATGTTTCAGTGTTTTTAGTTGAGTTTTTCAAATCCTGGAATTCACCTTGAAATTCTCTCAGATTTTGTACTAGTCTATTGGAATTTCCTCCATGTCTTGCATTGCCTTGCTAATCTTTTTATCTGTATCTTTTGTATTAAACATATATATATATATTATATATATAATATATATTATACATAATATATATTATATATATAATATATATATAAAGTAAAACCATTGTTTGGTTTAATCCATTTGTTTAAGTGGTATCTTGTTTGAGCTGATTGGCTGCTAAATTTCATGAATTTTTTTCTATAGATTGCAGTACTTCAGGTTTCATGTTATCAGCTTCTAGGAGATTAGGTATCTTTACAGGTTACTTATAATCCGTTTTCCCATATTTCTATTTGTGAGGATTGTCTGGAGACTTCTTTCAGTACATTATGTCTTTCCTTGAATTCATTTAGATTTAGATTTTCTGTTTTTTTTGCACACTTAGCTATTAATTTTTGGAATCTTCTTAATGGCTTCCTAATGGTTGCTGTCTTCCTGCACTTTTCAGTGAGGAAGAAATTGATTACAGTATTGTAGGTAATCCAAAGACTAGCTGACTCTAGTCATAGTATGGAAAATAAGAATTCCCTCTCTGCCATCATTAACAACATGAATGAAATCTGCAATAACAGACTAAGACCAACAAATTATAGTAAGATGTAACACCAGTTTAATACCATAGTAATTGTACCGTGAACATTAGAGTTGCATTCTGTACTATCAGTTTGTCTACCAAAATAAACCTATTATTGATTTATTGAAATACCCTACTATAGTCTATACTACATCACCGTCAATAATGAAATAAACATCTGTATTGCTTGCCTAGATGAAACCAAACCACTAATAATCATCACGTCTATACTCCTATACTCATCCAATACTATACTCTTTAAGTAGGATAGTAAAACCTAAGACACACCAGATATTCAGATACTATAATAAGCAATCAAATCGTACAACCATTTCATTCTTAATATTAAAATTTTGACCTATACTTCTAATACAGGAGGTACCTGTATAAACATCTAGTAACTTATAAGAGAGGTCTTTTAAAAACAACAATACAGCATTATTGATAATAGAAAATAAATTTGTATTAATGAACGTCCTGTGAATAGCCAAATAGAAAAAAATTGATATTTCCCAACAGGCCAAGTGTAGCTATGTTTTCAATGCTTAACCATGCTATTATTGTGGTAGCAGGGAGAAACTGAACTGAGATAAAGAGTTACCTTTGGAGGTGAAGATTACAGAAGAGTATGTAAGTCAGAGAAATGCAAGATAGAACTCTACCCTGAAACCAGGAGAATAGATACACTTAAGCAGCAATAGCAACAAGGGAAAAAAAAAAGGAAGCAAAAACTCGGAAAATGATGAACAAATTTTAAAATAATGAGTCTATAGAGAGTCTTTTCCTAGAAGGCAGAAAGAACTTGAGAGAGAAATGCAAAAACTCACAAGAGCAGTTATTAAGAAAAAAAAAAAATCTAAACCAATACCAAAAAAGGACAATAGTCTAGAATTCCTACAAAGAATGATTTAGGTGAGTCCAAAGACCAAAACTTTCTTCACATGCCTACTGCTGTCCATGGAACACTGGGAGGGGGAGAGCAGCACTTGACCTGTGTCTTGTTGGAGTTTCTTGCTCATTCCTCCCTCTTTGTCTCCTAAAGAGGCCAGTCCCCACTCTTTCTGTGTCTCATTCTGCAGTGGTATAGTGTGCCTGCTTGCATGAGATTGGGTGAGCCAAAAGCCTGGTGGGTTTTGTGTTGGAAGTGTGCTTTTCTACACACTCAGCTTTGAGTCCCTTGCCTTTGACACCCTCCCCTTCATGCTCAGCTCTGAGGCTCTGACCATAGGCTCTCTCTGCTGCCTGTTTGGGATCTGAGGCTCCGGACCAGAACTTTCATCACCTTATATTGAAACGATGCCAGATAAACAATAATTGAAACTATCTCCAAAATCAAAAGTAGTACTGAATGAATACTAATGTCACATCTCACCACACTAAAATTTGCTGCTGCTCAATTTCTGAATCAGTGTCTAAAGAAAAATCAAGAAAATTACAGCAGTTAAAGATGTTTAGAAGCAAGCATTTGCGTATATATGTGTTCAGATAAGGCTGTGCTGTTAAGCAAATAACTTTCAGAGTATTTGCTTAAAGATACTAGAACTTATTGAAGACAAAATATACTTGATTTATTGCTATAACAATAAGTCAAAAACTAAAAATATAACCTTTACCTGTTAGCCAGTATTATGAAAATGTTACTCCATTCCTAAAAGAAAAACCATCTGAATTGTCATCATGATGTTATTTTTGAGTTTTACTGTAATAATAAGTGCAGTTTTAAAATGCAGTCACGTATTATATTCTACAGAGTTATCCTTACTATGTGATACTATGTGAGGGGAAGTGTCTAGGAGACCTGTTTTTTATTTTTTATTTTTACTTTATTTTTGAGAGAGGGCTTTACTGTACAGTCTGGACTGGTCCTGAGCTCACCGTGTGGCCGGGCTTTGTCAGAGTTATTTATGTGTTCTAGATCAGGGGTTCCCATCTCCTGAGCTGCATCCATGTCCTTGGGAGGACTCGGTCTTGGGTCCAACAGGAGGTAAGCACTGAACAAAGTTCTGGGGCTACTGTCAGTGTGCTTCTGTTAGGTCTAATGCCTTAATGCCACTGCTGATCTGTCAGGTGGTGGAGATTCACTGTCCACTCTCCTCCTGTTGCTGTTTGCTATTTCAGAGCTATTCTTATTCTCCAACAGCTTACCACATAGCAAGTTGTGTCTGCCCTGTCTGTCCTGTGTCTGTCCCCTGTGGTAATCGGGCTCCCCCTAGCCCCTATCCAAGCCTTGGAAGAATATTCTTAAAGTAGACTAGTCCCTGGTGTCAAAAAGATTGTGGATCACTTTTCTAAATACAGGGCATACAAGTTCTTCATTATATATTTAGAAACATTTTTTTTTCTACTCTTTAGTTGATGTGAGAAGAGAACTAGGAGAGGAATTCTGTAGATGCGAGAGATATTGTAGTGGGATAGTTTATTTTAACCTATTCTACAAAGAAAATTTGATAAAGAATATGAGAATAGGAGAAACATAAAAGGTAGAAAGTAGGCCTAACTCTGCCCTAAAATTCTGGTAATTTTCTAGGGCAAAACCGTCAGGTCCTGTCATTTCTTTGTTGGTAGACCCCTTTTTCATTGCCTCCTGTTGCTGTTCGCTATTTCAGAGGTAATGTCTTCTTGAATTTCTTTTTTTAGCATAATGTAGCTTTCATTGCAGAAGATCTTCAATTCCTTGGTTAGTTTATTGCTAGGTATCAAATTTTTGAGAAGTTATTGAGGATGGAATTATTCTCTTTAGCTCTTTCTCAGCGAGTTGATTGTTAGTGTAGATGAATGATATTGATTTTTTGCACTAATTTTGTGTCCTGCAATTTAGCTGAATTTGTTAATTAGTTCTAAGAGTCTCTAGGTGGAGTTGTTGGGGTTTTCTATGTGGAGAATCATGTCATCTGCAAAGAAGGGTAATTCAACTTCTTCCTTTCCAGTACATATTCCATTTATTTCCTTCTCTTGCCTAAATCCTCTGGTAAGAGTTTTGGGTATTATATTGAAAAAGAGTGAAGAGAATGGACAGCCTTGCTTTGTTCCTGATTTAAGAGGAAGTATGTTCACTTTTCTCCATTTAGTGTAATAATGGCAGTAGGTTTGGCATATATAGCTTTTATCAGTTTGAGAGAGAAGATTTTTCTGTACCAATTTTCCTCAGGATTTTTTTCATAAATGATGTTGGATTTTATCAAAACCTTTTTCTTAATCTGTTGAGATGATCATGCAATTCTTGTCCTTTTATTTATGTTATATATTACATTAATTGATTTACCTGTTTTGTATCATGCTTGCATCCCTGGGATGGAGCCAACTCGATCATGGTAAATGATCTTTGTAATGGTTATTGAATTGTGTTCGCCAGTATATTATTGAGACTTTTTCCAACTCTGTTCATTGAGGAGATTAGCTGATAGTGTTCTTTCCTAGTTAAGTCTTTGTCTGGTTTTGGTATCAGGATAATACTAGCTAGAAACCAGAAACTAGAAACAAGTTTGAAAGTAGAAACTGCCTAGAAACTAGAAAAAATGTTTGGCAGTGTTCTTTTTCCAATTTAATGGGAGAGTTTGAGAAGCAATGGTGATAGCTCTTCTCGGAAGTACTGGTAGAATCTGTGAATCTGTCAGGTCCTGGACTTTTATTTGTAGGTAGATACTTTATTACTGCTTTGATTTCACTACTTGTTACTGGTCTATTTAGGGTTTTTAATTCCTATTTGGTTCAATTTTGGTGGCTTGTATATGTGTCAGGAGTTGCATATATCTTCCAAATTCTTCAACTGGTTGGAATATAAGTTTTCAAAATAGTTACTTATAATTACCTGAGTTTCAGAAGTGTGTTTTGTAATTCATTTTTAAATTTCCAGTTGCATTGTTACATTTTTTTTTCTTCTTTTGGTTAGTTTAGCCAGAGATTTATTGATCTTACTGTTTTTAAGAATAAACCAAAAAAATCTTTTATAAGCATTGTTAAATTGCTTACTTGGGATTTTTATTTTTTAAACAGGACCTTGCTCAGTAGCCCAGGTCAGCCTCAGACTCACAGCATTCTTCCTGCCTCAGCCTCTGAGTTCTGGTGCTGGGATTACAGGCATGCATCACCATGCCCAGCTGTTTTTCTTTAAATATGTGTATTTGTAGCTATAAGTTTACGTGTTATTAATACTACTTTTATTTTGCCACATAGATTGTAGTATTTTGTGCTTAAATTGTTTGTCTAGGAAGTTTTTAATTTCCTGGTTTCTTCTTTGACATATTGTTTGTTCACTAATACATTATTTAATTTCCATGTATTTTTATGGTTTCTGGAGTTTCTTTTGCTCTTGATTTCTAGTTTTATTCGACTATGATCTGAAAGTATATAAGAAATAATTTCTTATTTTATATTTATTTAAATAAATCTGACCAGTGATGTGGTCCATTTTGGAGAATGTCCGTGTGCTACTGAGCAAGACAAGGCATTCAGTTGATGTTGGATGGAACACTCTATAAACATTCATTAATTCCAAGTGTTCCACAGTGTTGTTTAATTCTAACTTTGCTTTTTAAATTTATTTTTGTCTAATTGATCTAATTGTGTATTTGTGATAATGGAGTATTGAAGTCACCTAATGAAATTGTATTGGGACCTATTGGTTTTTTTCATGCTCTATAATTTTTGTTTTCTAGAATAAGGTGCCCTTCTGTTGGGTAAATATATATTGAAAATAGTTTATTCTCCCTGTTGTATTGTTCTGTTCAACAATATATAGTATCTATTTTTGTCTGTTCTAATCTGTTTTGGCTTGAAATCTGCTGAGTCTGAGATTAGTGTAACTACTCCTGCTTGTTTTCTGGGTTCATTTACATGAAGTATTAATTTTCCATGCTTTCTCATTTTCATTGTATATGTTTCTTTATAGGCAAAGTGCATCTCTTGCAAGCAACAGATTGTTGGTTTTTGCTTTTTGATCCAATCTGCCAGCCTGTCTTTTGAGAGGAGGTTGAGAACATTAAAATTGAGTGTTGTTATCGTGGTATGTTTTGTACATCCTGTTCTCATTATGATGCTTCAGTGTTGAATATATTTTACTATTTGAACTATTATTGTTAGATCATTCTTCTCTTTTTTGTTTCCTTTGCTCTGGAATATATTTTGCGGGTACTCTCTCTCTCTCTGTCTCAGATTCCTTTAAGTATTTTCTGTACTGCTGGGCTAGGGGTCATAAGGTTCTTCAGGTTTTCTTTATCATGAACAATTTTAACTTCTTTCCCTATTTTCTAGGTTAATTTGCTGCATATAATAGTTTGGGTTGGTACTTACTGTGAAGAAACTGTTTTGAATGATATTTATTATTAAATTTGTGCATAATTCACAAAGGCGAAAACAGTCCTAAAACACTCCTAACAATTATTGTCTTGTATTTGATAATTGTGTATTAAAATATATAGAAATTAAGGGACTTTCAACAGTATTTTTCCTATCTAAATATTTTTGTTGCAATGATTTTGTTATTGTAAACTGTTTGATTATAATAGTTTAATCTTTTCAGTAACTATCAGGAAATCGTAATATAAGTGATTCTTTGAAGTTTACTCATGAAATATACTTAAAATTCTTGGTAACCTTTTTGAATAGGTTACACTTGATTGTGGAAATTGTGTAAATGTTACAAAAGAGAGAGCATGGAGATAATGTCAGATTTAGTATGTTATTTTCCCCAAAAAAACAAGGATGAGTTTTTCTATGTGATAAAATACCTTTGCAGTAAAATGAAGTAGATATAGTGTGTGACCTGTAATTTTTTTCTTAAAATGATGTATCTCAAATATAGTGTAATTAAATGTTAGAATAACTATTCATAGTATCTTAAAATTTAAATTATCTCAAATTAAGTAACAGATTAAAATTGCATTTATAATTATGTGGCAGTTTATAATTTTTGAACAAAAAGCATTTATCCAAAATTATTCTGAAGTTAAAGAAACCCACTAATTTTAATGTAAAAACTTTAAATAACCTTTAGTTAATGATTTTTATTTACCCTGTTAGAAGTTAAATGCAAAAGTAATAACCTATATCTCTTTACATGTAAATGTCAATCTAATCAAAATTAATGGCTTTATTTAAAAGTCTTAAAATTTTAGATTAGATCTAATTTTTTGTTAAGGATTTCATATAAATTATAAGAATGCTTAATTATAAAATTCATAAAGATAATTTAAAATCAGAATATTTAATGTAATATAATTTAAGTTCAAATATATAATTAAAAATAGTTATGACTTTATGTAGGATTTGAAATAAGTCACATAACCTTTTAAAATAATTTTTATAATTATGTGAGAACAAGGCATGAACTATTTTCATGTGACTTTCTTGCTATCATTTGTAATTTAGTACTAGATTTGGTATTTAATTGCTGAAAAATTCCTGGTAACATGGTTACCAAGTATCCTTCTACAATATAATATGTTTTACATTTTAAGGATTAACCATTCAAAAAATAAATATTACTTAAAACTTTCCAGCAAAGGCATGCGATTTTAGTTGGAGCTGAAGAATGAGGTCACCTCTTTCTAGAGTCGGGCATGTAAAGTAGTGTGATTGTGGTACATTCATTTCAAGTGTCAGTTTTAGTGAAATGTTCTGGAGTGGGAAAGGAATGAACATAAATGTTTTAACATACTCAGTGTAGAAAACTCATAGTGATGACAACTATGCCAGTTTTGAGTTCTTTTCATAGATACCCTTTCTTTGAGTCAGTGTGTCTCTTGGGGTGTTTTGACAGGATAGCTTGTGGTTTTCTTGTGAGTAATTTTGTCTTCAGATATCAGTGATTTTATTTCAGTTATTAGGATCGACCTGTAGTAAGCTTGATAGAAGATGTTTCAGTGATGATAGAAATAGAGCAAAAGGCAGTAGGATTTATTTGCAAACAAAAGCTTTGAGGAAAAGAGAGTATTGGAAAGGGTCTTTAGCTTGAGGAAAGGAAGGGCTGACAAAGGCATGGCTCTGATGAAAAGATCAGACTGGCTTATTAAAAAAAAAATGATTAACAAAACAGTGAAACCGGCTTTTATGGCACACACTGTATAGTGGTCTAGAATCTGGTAATTTTCCATCGAGTTGTGAGTATGGCATTAAAAAAAACTTAAGAACTTTCTTTCTAGTGGATCTTAGTCTAATTCTGTCTTCTGTATTTGTTCTCATTCATTGTACGTGGTATCTTTATGTGTTGTGATTTTTAAATTTATTGATTGAACTGGAATAATGTGTTCTGGAAAAGTGCTAGATCCTTTGAAGCCTGAGTTGAAGTTAGTCTCTTACACAGAGGATTTGCTCATACATTGTTCAGTTGCCAGCTTTGTGATTTAAGAGCACTTTAAGTAGCATCTTCATATGAGATTTACTGGTTCATGTGAATTGTGTCTGAGAACCTTTGTGAAGGTTACTTTGTGGTTATAATCTCAGGTGAATTGATGGAGTATCCTCAGAATGTCAACATTATACAGATGGACTACAGATTAATGTTTGCTGTGGGTTAGAGATATTGGGAGGTGGGTGTGACTAAAAGAATAGCAGAAGAGATGTCTTTGTGGATTTTTTCCCCTCTGTTAGCATGAGAATATAGTCTTTTGGAGTACTAACTATACCATCCATAGGCATATTCTTTTGGTAGACTGCTCACAGTCTTACCTGTGGAGCCTGTATAATCAAAATATAAGCTAAAACTTAGAAATAATCACTGAAGATAAAAGCTGGGTTCTGGGTCTGCTTACTGTTTTCTGTCGTCTCTACATTCATTTGCTTGTAGCTTGTTGAAATTCTGTACTTTCTTGCTAGCTGTACAGTTAGTTACAATTTTTCTTCCTGACTTTGAACTTATATTAGAAGTATCTAAATTGAATGTGGTGTTACACACTTCTAAATCCTAGATCTCTGGGAGTTTTAGGCAGGAGGATCTCAAATTTCAGTCTAGCCTAGCAATTTAAAAAAAAAAAAGAAAAATTGAAAAAAAAAAGGACTGGCTACGTAGCTTAGTGTGAAATCCTTGGTTTTACTCTTGCTTCACATTCTTTTTGAACCAGCTGTATTATGGATTGTTAAAAACACGTCATATTACAGCCACCAGTTTTGTCACTCATATAATTGCATTCTATGTAAAGGCTGTTTCTTTTTTTTTTTAAGGCATTCTCACGGTATAGAACATGCTTGTCCTGAACTCCCTGTATGGCCCAGGCTTGCCTTGAACTCAGTGCTCCTCCGTCAGTCTCCTGACTGCCGGGATTACAGGCATAAACCACCATGACTGGCTTAGGTGGTGCTGGGGAATTGAACCCAGGGCCTTGTTCTTGCTAGACAAGCATACTAACCACTGTACTATTACTGTAGCCTCTGTTTCTTCTTTCTGACTTTGCTTTAATTCTTATTTTTAACACTGATGCTTTAAGCACTGTTGACATTCTAGGCTGAATAATCATTTGTGGGTGGGGCTGTCTAGTCCATGATAAGATGTTTACCATAATTCCTGACCATAACCCCCTAGATGCACATAATAATTTCCGTTTGTCACAAACAAGTTTCTTCCGATATTATCGCACATCCCTGAGAGGCAGTATTTTCCTTGTAGAAAGCCATTGTTCCAGGTGTGCATGATTTTGGTCTTAGTCAAGGGTCCTTCTTCCAGTATCCCGGATCACTATGACTTTTTGCCCTCTGAATTTTCTATAAGATAAAATGTCTTCATTGAATATTTTTTCTCTTTTATTATATACATGTATTTAGTGAACTTCTCTCTGTGTGTGTGAGAATGTGTGTGTGCCTGTGTGTGTGTGTCTATTCATGTGCCTCATTTTCCAAGTTCTAGGAGACTTGCTTGATATATTTCATTTTTTTGTTTGCTACTTGGTCAACTCCATGCATTTGCTAGTAATGTAAAATGCATTAATTATTTTAGTTTGTTTTCAGTTTCTTAAGAGGTGAGAGTAGTAGGTTAGAAAATTGAATCATACTGGAAAATATAGAGAACTCAGAGGTATTCTGATTTATGAATTTCTTTAATGACACTTTTGAGACTTTCAAGCAAAGTATTAGCCACATTACAAGTTTGTGTATATTCAATAATAACTCCCGGAAGTTCAGTTCAATGTAAGTAGTCATAAAAATAGGAGATGTAATATCTGTTACATCTGTCCAGTATACAAGTTGCCAGGAAAATATATGGTGGGGCATTTTTTTTTTAGACTTGAGAAATAGAGAAAACAGAAGAATTTGTATAAGCATGAAGGACAAATGATAAGTTCCACAGGGTGAGATGAGCAAACTAATAAATATGTCTGGGTAAATTGTTAAGGAATGATGGATGTAGCATCTGGCTAAGAATGACTTGTACGAAGCTGACAGATGTGATATGTGAATGCTAGTAAGTTGAATACAAGTTGGGTGCAGAGAGGTTGGCTTCTCATTAGTAAATAAAGAGAAATATGCATATTTTGTCACAATGTGAAAGATACTATCCTCTTACAGTTCTAACACCATTTTGTTCTTAAATCAGCAAATTCTAAGTACTAAAATAAAGTGAACCCTGATTTTATCTTCTTCTGTAGGATATTTGATTACTTCCTGATCAGATCAAACTCTTTCATGAATGATAATCATAAGCATACATATGGTTCATTGTAATTAGAAAGCAATGAGAGGTATGGAGAAAATGAAATTTGCACTTCCCCAAACTAGGGCAAAACCACTATAATCATTTTAATTAATTCCATTATGTTAGATTTTATATAGTCTCTCTGTAGCTATAGCTGTAATAGTCTATGTTTATGTATAGATACATAATAAGTGTGTATATATACATACTATGCAGTGTATTTGTAAAAGTGAATTATAGTAAATGAAATGCTTTGTGTCCTATTAATTCAATATTATGAACATTTTTCCATATCTGTACTTTAAATGTTATTTTATCTTATTATTTGCATACTATTTTTTCTCCAATTAAATGCTTCTCAAAAATTGATTTTTTTGGAAGATCCTATAGAGTTTGCTTAAAAGACAGAAAACACTTTTTCCTTTGCATTTGTGTCTAGTTAATCAAAAGAAATTTTAAAAGTAGTTGCTCTAGTGAACATTTTAATACTTTCCTGTTCCTTTAAAGAATCAGCATTTCTTTCTCAACTGAAAACCCACATCTTATGTAATGTCTCTTTCCTACATTGAAACTGTTTCCACATCAATCAACTTTTTAAAATTACGTTAGTTTATTTATTATTTTTTAATGCTGGAGGTCTGAGGTAGGACTCTGCATAGCTTTTGGCAAATGGTCTTTAAAGGGGCTGCAAATCTCAAGCTTCTAACTTTTATTTATGTGTTTGTTTCTTTGTTTATGTATTTTATGAGATAGGGTCTTCCTCTGCATTCCAGGCTGGATCTGAACTTACTATGGAGCCCAGGTTGGCCATGAACTGATGACATCCTCATGCCTCAGCCTCCTGTGTGCTGGGATTACAGGCATGCTACCGCATGCCCAGTTTTATGTGGTGCTGGGGAATTAAATCAAGGCTTTGAGCTTGCTGAGGAAGTGCTTTATCTGCTGAGCTATTCCTTCAGCCCCTGAATTGTTTTTTTTTTTAAATGGTACATAAAACCACAAAAATGATACATACATATATATATGTTACTGGGAAACATATTTATGTTTCTGCAGTGTATTTAGTATAGTGTTTAATTCAGAGTCTACATATTTATTATCTTAAATGTTTATTTATGGCAGAAGCTTTCAAAATTCTTCTAACTTTCTGCAGTGTTCAGTACATTATTCTTGCCTGTAGTCATGCTACAATACAATAGAATAGTTGAACTTCTTGGTTCATGTCTTATAGTAGCTTAATACCCATTGATCTAGCTTTGTTCCCCCTCCCAATTTATTGATATATATAAGTGCAAAATTTAATGTTTACAATGAAGTTTAGCATTTTGTGCACATATGTATCTTGTCAGGGTGAGAAGGACTTTCCCACTCTCCTTTTGTCCCTCCCCCTACCCACCCCTCCATCCCTCCCCACCCAGCCCCCTGGTTCACTTTGTTTTTCATTTCAAGTTACATGAGATAGTTGTGATCTGGGTTTCTCATATCAGAGAGACCATTCGATGTTTCACCTGCTTCTGACTCACTTCACTAAGCATGATGTTCTCAAGTCTCTTCCATTTGCCTGCAAAAACCTCCACGCTGTTGAACTTTATAGATGCATAGTATGCCATTGTGTATAAATACCACAGTTTGTGTATCCATTGGTCTGTTGATGCGTATTTTGGTGACTTCCATATTTTAGCTATTGATAGTTGTGGTGCTGTGAACATGGGTATACGTTTATCTCTGTTATGTGTTGTTTTGAAGTCTTTTGGAAATATTCCCAGGAGGGCTGTCGCTGGATCAAAGGGGATATTTATTTCCATTCTTTTGGGAGACCTCCATACTGCTTTCCAGAGTGGTTGTACGAATTTACATTCCCAACAGCAGTGCAGGAGGGTTCCTTTCTCCCAACAGCCTGGCCAGCACTGATTGCTATTTGACTTGTTGATATAGGCCATTCTCTCTGGAGTGAGATGGTATCTTAGCATTGTTTTGATTTGCATTTCTTTTATGGCTGAGGATGTTGAGCATCTTTTCATGTATCTATTGGCCATTTGAACTTCTTCATGTGTGAACTGTCTCTTCATTTCTTTTGCCCATTTTTCAATAAGATGCTTTATTTTGGTAGGCTTACTTTTCTTCAGCTCCCTGTATATTCTAGTTAAGAGCTTCCTATCTGAGTTGTTGGTGGTGAATATTTTTTCCCAGTCTGTTGGTTCTCTTTTTACAATGTTGATAGTTTCTTTTGCTGTGCAGAAACTTTTTAATTTGAGAAGATCTCATTTGTTAATAATGAGATCTTCTTTTGCTTTTGGTGTCTTGTCAAGGAAGTCTTTGCCTACCCCTGTATCTTTTAGATATTTGCTTAATTTCTCTTCTAGGAGGTTCGGTGCTTCACTTTTAATGTCTAGGTCTTTGATCCACTTTGATTTTGGTGCATGGTGATAGGTGTGTGACTAGATTCATTCTTCTATAACTGGAGGACCAGTTTTCCCAGCACCATTTGTTGAACAGGCTGTCCTTTTTACATTGTATGCATTTGGCTCCTTTGTCCAAGATTAAGTAATTGAGGGTATTTAGGTTTGTCTCTGCATCTTCAGTTCTGTTCCACTGGTCTATCTGTCTGTTTTTGTGCCAGTACCAAATTGTCTTTAAAACTATTGATTTATGGTACAGCCTTATGTCTGGTATTGTAATGCCTCCTGCTTTGGTCTTGTTGCTCAGGATTGCTTTGGCTATTCTTGGTCTCTTTCAGTTCCATATGAATTTAAGAAGTGTTGTTTCAAGTTCTTTGAAGAAACTTGTAGGTATTTTGATAGGAATTGCATTGAATCTATATATTTTGGTAGTGTAGTCATTTTGACTACATTTATCTTGCCTATCCAAGAGCAGGGTATGCCTTTCCTTTTTCTAATGTCTCCTATAACTTCTTTCTTCAATGTAATGTAGTTTTCTTTATATGTAGGTCCTTCACTTTCTTGGATAGGTATACTCCTATGTATTCAGTTTTTTGCTGAGCTATTGAGAATGGAATTGTTTTTCTAAGTTCTTGCTCAATAAGTTCATTGCTAGTGTAGAGAAAAGCTATTGATTTTTTACTGTCGATTTTGTAGCCTCTGACTTGGCTAAATTTTTCATTATTTTCAGAAGTTTCATAGTGGAGTTTTTAGGGTCTTCCATGTAGATAATCATATCTGCAGATAAGGAAAGTTTGACCTCCTCCTTTCCAATGCAGATTCCTTTTATTTCATTTTCTTGTCTGATTGCTATGGCCAGCGTTTCAAGGACTATGTTGAACAAGAGTAGTGAGAGTGGGCAGCCTTGTCTTGTTCCTGATTTGAGGAGGAATGATTTCAGCTTTTCTCCATTTACTATGATGTTTGCAATAGGCTTAGCATATATGACCTCTATGTGTTTTAGGTAGGGCCCTTCTGTACCTATTTTTCTCAGTGTTTTTATCATGAAGAGGTGTTGGATTTTGTCAGAGGCTTTTTCTGCATCAATAGAGATGATCATGTGATTTTATTTTTCACATTTGTTGATATGGTGTATTACATTAATTAATTTACATATGTTGAACCAGCCTTGCATCTCAGGAATGAAGCCCACTTGATCATGGTGTATGATCTTTCTGATTACTTGTTGGGTTCTGTTTGCCAGAATCTTATTGAGGATTTTTGCATCTATATTCATTGAGGATATTGCTCTGTAATTTTCCTGCCTAGTGAAGTCTTTGTCTGGCTTTGGGACTAGTGTGATGCTAGCCTAAAGAAATGAGTTTGGTAGCGCCCCTTCACTTTCTACTTTATGAAATAGTTTGAGGAGGATTGGAGAAAGTTCTTCCCTAAAGTTCTGAAAAATTCTGCTGTGAATCCATCCGGGCCTGGACTTCTGTTTGTAGGTAGAGCTTTTATTACTGCTTCAATTTCTGTGTGTGTGATGAGGCTGTTCAAGAGTTTTATATCTTCCTCATTTAATTTTGGTATTTTATGTGTATCTAGGAAGTCATCCATTTCTTCCCATTTCTCAAGTCTGTTAGAATATAGGTGTTCAAAGTAATTTCTTATAATATTCTGGATTTCTGCAGAGTCTGTTGTAATTTCACCCTTTTCATTTCTAAGTGTACTAATCTGTGCCTATTCTTTTCTTTTCTTGGTGAGATTAGCAAGAGGTTTGTCAATTTTGTTAGTTCCTTCGAAGAACCAGCTCTTTGACTCATTAATTTTTTTATTGTCTTTTTACTTTCAATCTCATTTATTTCAGATCTGATCTTTATAATTTCTTCTCTTTTACTGCCTTTTGGGTTAAGTTGTTCTTGTTTCTCTAGGTCCTTAAGGTGCATCATTAGCGAATTTATTTATGTCTGTTCTTTTATTTTTATGTGTGCATTTGTGGCTATGAATTTTCCTGTAAGGACTGCTTTCATTGTGTCCCACAGATTTTGATATGATGTATTTCCATCATCATTTAACTCTGTGAAGTTTTTGATTTCTTCTCTGACTTCTTCCGTAATCCATCTTTTTTTCAGTAGTAAGTTGTTAAGTCTCCATGTATTTGTGTATTCTGTTTCTGCTGCTGTGAAGTTCTAGTCTTATTCCACTATGGTCTGAGAGTATGCAGAGGATTATTTCTATCCCTTTGTACTTGTTTAATGATGACTTATGTCCTAGGACGTGGTCTATTTTAGAAAATGTCCAGTGTGCTGCTCAGAATAACGTGTAGTCAGTTCATGTTGGATGGCAGACTCTATAAACGCCTGTTATGTCCAAGTTTTCTATAGTGTCTTTCAGCAGTTGAATATCTTTGTGGATTTTTTGTCTGGTTGATCTATATGTTTGTGATAATGGATTATTAAAGTCCCCCACTATAATTGTATTTGGGGCTATGTGTCCTTTTAGATCTAGTAAATTTGGTTTACATCACTGGGTGCTCTAGAGTTGCTGGCATATATATTGATAATTGTGATTTCTTCCTGTGCTAGTGTTCCTTTAACCAGTATGTACTGGCCATCTTTTTCTCACTTCACCTGCTTTCTTTTGAAATCTGGTGAGTCTGAGATGAATATAGCTTACCCCTGCTTGTTTTCTGGGTCCTGTTGCACAAAATACTGAATTCCAACCTTTTATTTTTAGTCTTTGAGTTTCCTTTTGGGTGAAGTGTGTCTCTTGTAGGCAGCAAATTGTGGGTTTCTGTTTTTTGATCCAGTCAGCTGGTCTCTGTCTTTTGATAGGTGAGTTGAGCCTGTTCATGTGTAGGGTAATTACTGAGGTATGTTTGGTGTGTCCTGCCATCATTGTAGTTTTTCCACGTTTTTTATTGGCTTTACATTTTCTCAGCTCATTCTCCTCTAGCTTTTGTCTTTTTTTTTCCTCTGGGATCACTTGTGTCGTTGGCCTCTCTTTTGTTATCCAAGTTGCCTTTGAGAATTCTCTACAGTGATGGCTTAGTGGCTACAAGTTTCTTTAAGCTTTCTCTATCATGAAAAATTTTAATTTCTCCCTCTAGTTTAAAAGATAGTTTTACTGGATATAGTAGTCTTGGTTGGAATTTGTGTTATTTTAGTGTTTGAATGACATTGCTCCGTGATCTCCTGGCTTTTAGAGTCTGGGTTGAGAAATGTGAAGTTATCCTGATAGGCTTATCTTTGTAGGTCACCTGCTTTTCCCTTACCACTTTCAGTGTTCTCTCTTTGTGTTGCGTTTCTTGTACTTTAATTATGATGTGTTGTGATGAGGATCTCTTCTGATCCATATTATTTGGTATTCTATATGCCTGCAGTAGTTTGGTGTTCATTTCTCTTCCTAGATGTGGGAACTTTTCTTCCATAATTTCCTTGTACATGACTTTTAAGCCTTTTGTTTTGTCCTCAGTCTTCTCTTGGACTCCCATAATTCTGAGGTTGTTTCCCTTTGAATCATCTATCAGTTGTAATGATTCACTTTCTTTTTTTTTCACTTAGCATTCTTTATGGTCTTTTTGTTCCAGCTCTGTCATTTTGTCTTCTAGGTCTGATATTCTATTTTGAAATTGTTCAGAATGGTTGTTTATTGTGTCCTGTGTGTTTTTCACTTCCTGGATCTCTGCATTTTTTTTTTTAATGTCTCTGTTGTGTTCTCTTATTTCTTGTGTTGCCTTCATTATCTTCTGGTTCATTTCTTCTTTGATCTCCTCTACTTGCTTCTCAAAGCTTGCTTTTAGCTTAGCTAGGTCTTGGTGTAGTTCTTGCTCTATGAGTTTCATTTCCTGCTTCATTTGCTGCTTTTATTCTTGCTTTAATTCGATGTATCTCTGGGCCCAAAAGTTACCATCATTTTTGCCATTTCCATCTTTAGATTCTGCATTTTCAGGATTCCTAGTATGCTCTTCTGGTATGTCAAGACTTTTTGAAGGAGATTTATTTCCACATTTTCTCATGGTTCTGACATCTTTGGTTGTCTCTGGTTGGCTGTCCCTGGATTTCCCATAGGGACTCTCCTCAATATGGCTCTGCCTGGTGCTGGGAGAACACAACCTCTGCGCTGACCACCGCTGAGAGGAGCGGGGAAGATGAGAATGAATCCTCCCCAGTCTAATCCAAGGCAAGTCTACCAGATGTTGGTAAAGCAATCTCTGGGCGGGCCTCCACTGTGAGGGTCTGCGGCTCAGATGACCACGAGTCCCACCATCCTACTTAATTCTGTAGTGGCTCTGCCTGGTGCTAAGCAGGCCCAGCTTCCGTGAGGGGCGGCAGGGAAGATGATTTGGAGTCCTGTCTGTCTATTCAGAAGCAGCTCTGCCTGGAGCTAGCAAGGCCTAGCTTCCACAGGGACCTTTGCTGGGAGGGGCAGAGGGGAAGATGGCGGGGAGTCCTGCCGGTCTATCCCTTCATCTAGCGTTTCTTATGTCTCCCTTCCTGTACTTTCTTTAGCCTTCCATAAACATCATTCTGTTCTTAACTAATATGAAATCAGATTTTTTTCAATTCCATTTACAAGTGAGATTGTGCAGTCCTTGTCTTTCTGTGTCTGGCTTATGCCACAGAATCTCATGGTCTCCATTGTTTATTGCTGTAGCAAATGAGGTATTTCATTTTTTATGGCTGTATAACATTTCCCTGTGTATGTATCATATTTTTTACCCATTCATTAGTTAATGGATAGTTTGGTTGTTTACTGCTGCAGTGACTGTGGAAAGTGCAAGGTACTTTTTTGATCTAATTTTTTTCTTTTGAATATATGCCCATTATTACATTGCTAGATAATATAGTAGTTTTACTTTTAATTTTTTGAGCAACTTTCATAGCGGCTATACTAATTTGTAGTAAAATTTTTAAAAGTGAGTCATTACATAGCATTCTATCAAGATTGTATTGAAATCAGTTCTTGTTAACCTTAGATTTTCCTTCATTTTATTAACATAAATTAATTTGTTGTGAATCTCTAATACCTGGAGTATATCTCTCATTTTCTATAAAGAATGTTAACCTTTAACAGTCTACTTCTTATAGTTTGCCTCACAAAATTTATTTTTCCTTCCTTAGTTAAAATTTACAGCTGGGCATTTTAGCAGTTTTTGGAGACTATGTTTTCTAACCTTCTATGTAGTTAGGTGTAACCAAAGGGTTATGGTTTATGAAATGCAAATTGAAATTAAGTGTTAGGACTAGAAAGGAACAGGAGGCCATTTATTCCCCTTTCCTTGTTTCTTTGTTGCAATGTGAGAATATTCTTTAGGATTCCTAAAACTTCCTTAGGACAGAGGGTGATTTTTAGTAGAAACAATATATGGTGGAGCAAAATGATGACAGAAACGTGAGCTGCCAGTACTTCGAGCTGCCACATAAGCTTTTACCTACTTACATTACACAGAAGAAATAAGTGTGCCTTTTCTTTTTGCCTTTTTGTTATCCATAGTCATATAGTAAAAAGGTCAAATATATGAAAACACTGACCATGTCATGGTAGAAGGTAGTCTATGCTGAAAATTAAAATCTGTTGTGAATAAAAAAAGTAATTGTTAAAAAGAATTATTAAAATGATAAAATACATTGGTTTTGAAACTGATAATTATACCATTCAAGTTTTGTAAGTGCTTTTGATAATTATAAAAATTGTATTTCAGTAAATACTTGGTAGTTTAAGGCAAAATACAAAAGAAAACATTAAAGGTTATATACCTATGTCATCAGAATAATTCAGCATTCAACTTTATGAATTTATGTGGTGTGTGTGTATGTGTGTGTGTCTGTGTGTCTGTCTGTCTGTGTGTCTGTGTATCTGTGTGGTGTGGTGTGATGTGGTGTGGTACTGGTCTTGGTCCTGGAAGTTGATTCCAGTACCTTCCTAATGACCTACATTCTCAGTCCTAATTTTTAAATTTTTAAATTTTGAGATAAGATCTTATTAAGTTGGTAAGTTTGCTGGGCTACTTTTGAAGTCATAACCCTCCTGTCTGAGCTTCCTAGAGTGCTGGTATTACAGGTGTACCCCAATAGTCATGGTGAATTTTTAATATTATTAACTACTTTAATTACTTTGAGGTAAGTTCATAAACTTAACTTTCAGTGTCCTTATGCTAACTTTGTTGAAAAATAGTTGACAAACACTTAAAGTTTTTTGACAATGGACTTAACTATAGTTTAGTATTGCTTCTAAGAAAGTTAATTATGACTTTAAATGCAGAATATGCGTTTTTAAAATGAAGACTTTTGGGCAGTTTCAGGTTTGGAAAATTTGAGCAAAAAATGCAGAGAATTTTGCCCCACCATATACTGTTTCTACTAAAAGTTACCTTATATCCCAAGGAAGTTGTAGGAATTCCAAAGAATAGTCTCACATTGCAGGAAAGAAACAAGAAAAGGGGAATAAATGACCTGCTACTTCATTCTAGTCCTAATATTTAAATTCAATTTGCATTTCATAAACCATAACTTAACCCTTTGGTTATATCTAACCACCTGGAAGTTTAGAAGACACAGCCTCCAAATACTGCTCTCCTGAAGATGTACATTTTTCAAAATTCAACATATTTCACTATATATAAGGTTAGACATGGAAAAAAACTGTGTGTCCTGTACAAAAGATGCTCTATTTTTGAAAACTGTATACTAAAAGTCATTCTACTCTGGTTTTTCCACCTTCAGTCTGGTTATTATTTTGGGCCTAATAATTCTTTGTTTGGAAGTTGTCTTAGGTACCTTTTCATTGCTAGGACACGATACCCAGCCAACATCCACAATTTAAGGGAAGAAAGATTTATTTGAGCTCATGGTGTGGTCATAGTCCATCGATAGGCAGTTGGCTGGCAAAGATGAAAGGGAACTAGAGTCAGTCCCGTAGACAGAGATTCTTACAGCATGGGACAACAGAACAGAAGCATATCCAGAAGGAGGGGAGAACCAGCACATCCCCCTTTAGGTCAAGTACAAGCATCCACCCCTTCTTACCAGGCCCCACCTCCCAGTAGTACACAGTATCCATAGGTACATAAGACTTTTAGGGAATACTGCATATCCAAACCACAACAGATATTGCCTGTGTGTATTAAGCATGTCCTGACCTCTACCTGCTAAAATCTCTAATACCCCTCAGTTACTGCACTCAAAAATATCTTCAGACACTGCAAAATGCCTCAAGAACAGAATCATCCCTAGTCATCCCTACTGGAGAATCATTAAATATAGCACTGTGTTTCAGAATTCAGCTTTTAGATTGAGCCCAAATTTATAGTTTAATGAATTTTCTTACAGAAATTACACACAGTTTGAATCATTCCTGCTACTTGGGCACTCTGGGCCATGTGCATAATCTTCCTGAGCCTTTGTTTTCTTGACTGTAAAATATGGAAAATATTACCTGACTTCAAAATAATTCACTAAGATAAGTTATATAATATACTTCAGTCAATGCTAGTTTTCTCTTCCAGTGTTGTATTCTTTGAATTTATCCTTTTAAATATGTCAAAACCTGTCACACAGTGCATGTATGTATGTATGTATGTGGAAAACTTAATATTTGAAATCATCTATGAATTTTAAAACTGCTGTACTTTTGGTACATGAAAACTTCACATAAATGTTAAATGAAAACTGGCTTATAAGACTATGTTTTGACAACCCTTATGATGGGCTTGTGTGACTTCATTCAGATTATAACATATGAAGGATCACACTGTGTTCTTTCAAGGACATTGAACGTCCCAAATTGAACGTAGCGTTAGATGTCAGCCAGTCACTTTGTCCTGACTTTTTGTCTCTGTATCTGAAATTCTGCCAGTTGTAACAGCTTGTGTGTCAGCTCCAATAGGGAAAGCTGGACTGTTAGATTGAACTTAGTCCACTGAAGGTTTCAGAAACCTTGATACAGTTTATACAACTAATAGTGTCCACTTCTAATTTTATTTTGTGGAATGATAATGCACTGTCCACTAATGAGTGAAATACTATCTATAATTAAGTTATTATTATTGTTTTTACCCTGCAGAATGTTTCTAATGACTTGGTGAAGATAGGAAAACTGTCAGAAGAGGCTGTTGCACTCTTATATTGTAAGTATCTCTCTGAAAAAGAACTGTAAGTTAAGAGTGTTTCACATGTCCAGCTATTTAAAAGATTAAGTTAATGATATTAGGTGTAAAATATAGAAGATATAATCGTGTTAATAATTTATGAGAACGAATCCTGTGTAGTCTTTTAAAAAATTGAAACATATTTTTATATGTTAAGATGGGAATTTTTATAATAGCACCGGAAAATATTTCTAATTCTAACAAGGATTGATGTAGTTTATGTACATTTGCTTATTTAAAACTATCAGAATCCACAAAATTATTATCATTTTATAGGTTTTGATTTGTTGGGTGGCTTATTGTTTAGGTTATTTTGCAGAATTATTTATTTGCTGATTTATTTATGTATTTCATTATTTATTTATTTGATTATTTAGTAAATTATTTATCTGATGAATTATTAATACATCTTCATGACATGCTTTAAATTATTTATAACTTAATTTTGAGTTTATTGCTTTTAGATGCTGTGTTGTTACTATTTTTTTCTTCTTGGTTCTTGAAAATTAAAGTATTAGCTCTAAGGCAAAAGTGTATTCATTGCAATGGCCATGAATTTTTGTTCCTGTAATCTATAGTAGCTATACAGTTTAGTTATGCTTTCTTTGTTTAGCTTTAAATTTACTTACCTTGAATTGCCAGTAGGTGACAAGAAGTCAGCATGTGTGTGCATGGTCATTGTAGAGTCCCTTAATGGACTTGTGGTATAGCCTTTCATCTGTAAATTGAGATTGAACATGTAAGCCTCAGACCGCCTTATCAATTGTATTTTTAAAGGTCAGGTCTGCATTTGTTTATTTAGAATGAATAATGGAATCTTAATTGTTTTATTTTGGTGGCAAATCTGTTTTACTACTGTAATGTTTTTAGGAAAATTCAGAGAAATAGGGTTCAACTTAGATTTGGATCTTTGAGATATAAATTTGACTGACTTAGTCTTTGTTGATTAAATCCTCAGTGTGTGGGGATTTGAAAGCAGCATAATGTTCATATAGATTTTTGTATCAGTCATAATAATACTATATATCATATCACCATGGGTATATACTATATCATATTTATTATATATTATACATTTTACGTTAATGCACTGTACAAAATCTTTACAAATGTGAGTAGTTTCTTTGACTTTAATACTTCTTCATGTAAAATTTCTATTTTTTACCAAAAAATATAATTTCTTTTTTGTGTTTTATAGTATAATGTAGTTTTTAGAGCTGTCGTGTTGAATGTTTTAATGAACAAGTTAGAAGTAGTCATTTGGGTAAAAGAGTGCCATGTGCCCAATGTGGTCTTTATTTTATGTTTGCTTGCGATGAATTACTATGTGCTTTTTAGGTTTTATACTTCCCAGAGAAGCTGCATTGTATATTTCAAGTTGAGATGCTATTGAAATATTGTGAAAATGGCCTCTATAGGCAGGTTTCACTGTAGAATTGTAAATTATGCATATATCCAAATCTCTTATTTTGAAATATTGAATACATAAATATTTAATTGGAATGTTGCTTTAATATTTTGCTTTAAAGTATGCTTTATCTGGTGTGCTTGCCTTACAGGATGTGTTTTTCTTTGATTTATATACATGGATTTGGAAATGTGTGCATCATACATATCTGTAACTTTTTCTGTTCTGCAGTTGAACACCACAGGTACTATTAGAAGTAGAATTTTAGTTTTAAATGGGCTTCAGTATACCAGTTTTTTTTTTTTTTTTTTTTTGAAGGAGGCAAACTGTCTTCTCCAGTGTTGAATAAAGGCAGATTTTATCTGTCAGGATAATCTAGCCAGACTACATTAGTAACATGTTTTTAATGTGGTACTAACACTATTATCGAGTGATTTTTCCTGAATGATACACATATACATGCATAACAAACATATACAGGCAAATACTTTTGAAATCAAGATAAATTTTTAGGTTTTGCTTTTACGATCATACCTGACATTGAGTTTTTATGTGCAGACATAGTGCCCATATCATTTAGTTGGATAATGTGTTGATTTTCAAACTGAGCTAAGCACTGTCACTTTCATTTTTCAGGATGAGAAAACAGAGTTCAGAGGTGTTAAGTAATTTGGTCATTGTCACACAGTTGAGAGTAAGTGGTAGCATTAGCTACATGTCTAACTCCTTTTTATTTTTTTATTTTGAGACAGGGTCTCACTAAGTTTCCAATTTTCCCAAGTTGGGCCTGAACTTGAAATTCTCTCACTTCAGCCTCCCATAGTGCTGGAATTACTGGCTGGTGTCCTGAAGCTTGATGGCACCTGGATGAGGACTAATTTAGTTTGACTCAGGGCCAGTCATCTAAGCCTGTTGTAGTTTTGTTTATGTAATTTTTAATTCCAAGATTCAAAAAAAGTCCCTCAGATATTGTGGTTATTTATCTCTGATAGCTTTAACTTGCTCATTATATTTGCTTTGTGTATACTTCATTGTCTTTCTTAAACAGCAGGCAAGTATATGAGTTCTTTGAATTTTCTGATTTGATTCTTGTAATCCTCTGTGATTTAGTGAATTTATATGCAGAAGAAAATTTGGTGCCTCAGAGACATTGTCTTTGCCCAGTGGATAACCAGTTTTATTTTTCAGGGATCTGTTGGATCATATTTGATTTTCTTATAAAAATTACATACAGGTTGATAAAAGATTTAAGTATCGAATACTTAGCTTTTATGGAAACAACTCCAAACATATCATTAAATTAATCCTAAGTATCGTGTCTAATACACAGTTATATATATATTTTTCCCCATCTTCTTGATATGTATACGTGCAAAATTTAAGGTTTACAATGAAGTTGAGCATTTTGTACACATACATAACTTGTCAAGATGACAAGGACTTTCCCACTCTCCTTTTGTCCCTCCCCCCACCCACCCTTCCCTTACCCACCCCTTCCTTCCTCCCCTACTCCCCTTTCACTTTGTTTTTCCTTTTAAGTTCTGCAGGAGTTGTGCTCTGTCTGGGACTCTCATATCAGAGAAGACCATTCCATGTTTCACCTTCTGCTTCTGACTCACTTCACTAAGCATGACGTTCTCAAGTTTCTTCCATTTGCCTACAAAAGCCTCCTTGCTGTTGGACTTTATAGATGCATAGTATTCCATTGTGTATAAATACTACAGTTACATATTTTAACATGTACATAAAAGGACAAAAACGTAGCCAATTGCAACTTTAAATACCTGTAATAACATAAAAGACACTGGGTGCTTCCAAGAGTAACAAAAGATGTGAATCTGGTATAGTGCTAAGAGAAAAGAATCTCTCCATCCTGTTTGCTACCAGGATCCAGAGGAATGCCTTTATCCTGGGTCTTAAATAAAAGCAGATGAATTGAAGAGTAACAGAGCTTGGGTAATATTGGTATGAGTGCCATACCTGACAGGACACTGCAAATCATCCAGAGTTTTTAAGGTAGAAAGATTTTTCAGGTAAATAATATTTCATCATAAAATACTCAAAACACATGAGTTAGTAATATAAAATATTATAATAGCTATGTTGAGTATATAATTTATCTTATTCAGGACAATTTTGAAAGAGAAAGGGCAAATTACAATTTTTCAGAACAGTATGTTATAAACTGGCAAATTTGTCTAGGTAAATTCAGACTTGGTCACTCTAATAAAATCTCAACTTTCTATGAATAATTCTTAATAGTTATGTGTAATATATATTGAATAGAAATTCTAATTCACATGTAATATTTTTAAGAATTCTTTCTTTTATAATGATGGCCAGCGTCTTATCTCTTTGTTGTCTAACCAAAGTAATTTGTGTCGTTATTAAAGGCTGAATGTGATTTATGGGTTAATGACCTACTTTCAAGGTAAAAGTTAAAGGGTATTACTATCTTAAACAGATAAGTATGCGAAAAGTTGATCATAATGTAGTAAGTAGTTTAAAAAGTTTTTCCTTGTATCAAACATTAAAGGGTATTTTTGTGCTTGTTTTGCCTCGTAAACATAATTGGTAGCATATTTGACACTGTATAGAAGCTAATACTGTTTGTTCAACATTCAGAATTTTTGATTTTATGAATGATTTAAGTGGTCTTTTTTTCTTTAAAAGCTGTCTTCAAGCTATCTTGCCTGTTATATATGTTTACAGAGCTGTAAATTTTGCCAAAATATTTTTGAAGGTGATTTTCTTAGTGAAATACTGTGTGGGATAATAGAAATCTCTAGAAGAGATTAATTTTTTTGCATAGGTTTCTTTTTAATTCCCTCATGTGCATCTATATGTCATAATACATTACATAATTATTATATTATAAAATTTTAATTTCTAGTTTATTTGTGTTCAGAGCGTGGTCAGTTCCTGTATACATAAGCCTAGTAGCATATTCATGCCTTAAGAAGTGAGAAAAATTCTTATGAATGGATTCTCATTTACTCCTATGCATATC
The DNA here is from genome assembly GCA_004027205.1 of Ctenodactylus gundi. Taxonomy (NCBI): domain Eukaryota; kingdom Metazoa; phylum Chordata; class Mammalia; order Rodentia; family Ctenodactylidae; genus Ctenodactylus; species Ctenodactylus gundi. Next base: position 93,580 of record PVKB01004127.1, on the reverse strand, counting down.
ATCAGAACTCTTTTTGTTCAGAAAAGCCTGCTATGCCTGTTAACAAAGGAAAGAACTATCCATACGTTTTCCCTCAAGTTTGTCAATGTATGAAGCAGTTCCTGAAATACTGATTTCCATAGCTGCAAGAATAGTACGGTTTATGTGTTGGCTCTGAGAGTAGCTTCTTTACAATTGTAACAAAAGTACAGCCAGAGGTCATGTTAAACACAAGCTTTGTTTCAAGCCTCATTCATTTTATGGAGAGCATGTGAAATAATGTGGGCCATTCCACCGTTTTAGAGTAACCAAGGTTGTTCTCGTGGAAACATTTCAAGTATCTTTTCACCCATCTCCCATGTGGTTGTAGTATTTAGCATGAATATCTATTGGAATTCTTAAGTAATTACATGGAACTTTATTGAATTTAAAATTTGTAAAATATAAAAAGGGGTCCGTGTTATTCTTCAAAATTTCCCAAAATATTAAGTAACACTGATGTTTAAGAATCTTTAATAATACCAAGTACTGTACTGATTGAAAGTGTTTTAATTTTGACTACTTTAGTTTTTATGTTGCTCACTGAAATAAAACTCAGTTAACATTGCAATAAGAAAAGTAGAAAATAAAATCTCACAAATTTTATAATCAGAACTTGGTTATAGTTGTATAATCTATTGATTAAAACTTGTATTTGACTTTAGAGCATTAACAAGGTCATATAGGAAAATTATAAAAACAAAAGAATGTACATATATCCTAGAAGGTTTGTCAAATCTCTTTAAGTCATTCTGAATTATTTAATACCAAAAGTACAGGCTGAAGAAAAGATATATAGAACAGGACAAAATTGGTAAATATGACTTCTAATATAATTGGTAAGTATTCCCTTCTTTCTTTCCTTGAAATACTTGTTTCTATTGTTTTCATATCTTAGCATTCCTTTTCTTTCTGTAAGGTTTTCTTAGAAGGCAGGTGCTGTCCTAGAAGGAAATTCTGAAAATCAGTGGTGGTGGTTTTGCTTGTCAGAGTGATTTTTGGGAAGCTTTTGGGCTTTAACAGATGTAGAGTAGGGCTGTTAAATATGCAGTAGAGAGTTCCAGTCTGCAGATTGTACAGAGTACTGTATAAGTTTTGAATGCCTGTTCAAACTTCTTCCAAAGATAAACCATTAATGCATTATTGTATTATAGTGCTAACAACTTTTTATAAAGTAGTACATGAAGAATGATAAATTAGGGGCAGTTTGTGTGGAGGGGAAGCTTAAAAATTACTTTAAAATTATTTTGGAATTTACTTCGTAACTGCTTTTTACTTTTTGTCATTTATGACATTCCCAACAAGATACTTGGTTAAAAATTTTGTTCGACAACAGTTTTCAGTAATAGGATATTTAGGCATTTCTTAAACCATGAACTTAGCTTTAAATTAGTATATCTCAATAAAGTTTTAATAATTAACAAAAATCACTTTAAAAGTTTTATAATGCTGTCCTATATGTGAAAATTTCATTTTTAGATGAATAATAAAATCTTCTAAAAATCACATTAGGAAAATTTCTGTATTTCTTATTCTTCAATGTTATTGATAATTTTGTCCAATTAATATACATTGTCTCTACATACGTTCTCTGTTACCTTTCTTTACCCATTTGGTTCTCTATTTTCTTTTTAGGAAGATAATGGTCTCAGTTGTATTTTTAAGTCCCAGAGATTTAAGTTGTATGTTCTATATGCTTTAATGTTGTATAGAATTTTTGGGATAGTTTGTAACATGCTGCCCCACATTCTAGCATAGCTAATTATTTCCATATGACGTTTAGAAATAAAATCTAGGTCAGTTGGATGAATGCCACTTTTCATTATTTTCTTCATTTCAAAAGTCTGTAGTGTTTCTTGGTTTTTTAACCTTTATCTTAAATTTTTGTACTTCAGGTTCTACTTTTTCTTACTATTCATTTACCTCAATGCTAGTTTTTACTCTAGTGTTCTTTTATACGTCTTCTCTTTCATTTTCTTACACTTTTTGTACAGTATTACTTGTGATCTTTTCTGAGATCCATACTTTTTCATTATGTAGAGATTTAGGAAGTTACTGTTTTTTATTTCTTCTCCCCCCCTCCCCCCATTTTATTGATATGTATAAGTGCAAAATTTAAGCTTTACATTGAAGTTGAACATTTTCTGCACATACCTATCTTGTCAAGGTAACAAAGACTTCCCCGCTCTCCTTTCAGACCTCCCCCTATCCAACTCCCTGTCCCTTCTAATCCCACCCACCTAGTTCCCTGTTTTTCACTTTAATTTCCATGAGATAGTTGTGATCTGGGACCATTCGAATTCTCACCTTCTGCTTCTGGCTCACTTCACTAAACGTGATGGTTTCAAGTTTCCTCCATTTGTCTGCAAAAGCCTCCAGGCTGTTGGACTTTATAGATGTGTCATATTCCATTGTGTATAAATACCACAGTTTGTGTATCCACTGGTCTGTTGATGAGTATTTTGGTGACTTCCATATTTTAGCTGTTGTTAGTTGTGCTGCTATGAACATGGGTATACATGTAACTCTGTTATGTGTTGCTTTGCACTTTTGGGGGAATATTCCCAGGAGAGGTATCACTGGATCAAAGGGGGTATTTATTTCCAATCTTTTGAGAAATCTCCATACTGCTTTCCAAACTGGTTGTACAGATTTACATTCCCACCAGCAGTGCAGGAGGGTTCCTTTCTCCCCACAACCTGTCCATTATTTCTTAAGTAGCTGTCCTTAAGCATTACAGAATGTATTTCATTATATTTTGCTTTTGTTTTTCATTATTATTGTGCTTAGGTGGTGTTGTGATTTTTGGAAATTCTATGTATACTTACGTTTTATTACTTCTAAATTTCATTTTATAACAGTATAAGGGAAGGAAAGGGCCGTTGGATTTGACTGGGTTACAAACCATTATTCTAGTTAAATATATTTAATTCTTGGAAGTTCTTTCAAATCCTGTGCTTCAAGAATACTTTCAAACTGTACTGAATTTTTTTTACATAGCTAACAAAAATATTGAAGCCTAGAGTTTATAAAGAATTACATATCATCTTAACTATTTTAGTTAGGAATATAGGGACTTGATTACTCTGATTTCCATGGTAATCAATCATTTTTAGTGGTGCTGGGGATTGAACTTCACATCAAACTACATTCCTGAACTGGTTTTTTTTTTTTTTAATTTTTCATTTGGAGGCATGGTCTTGCTAAGTTGCCCAAGCTGAGCTTCTTCTTCCTCAGATCCCCTGAGTACTAGTATTGCAGATGTGTTACACAGTGTCTGGCATTCTTTTATATTTTATAAGTGAAAACTACATATGAAGAACAAGTAATGATGAGATGAAAAACAAGTTTATTTTGTGTGAAAGGAACCCACATAAAGTATGCAAATTTTCAACTAAAATATGTAAAATGATTAATCCTAGCTAATCATGTTGTGGTGGAGGATCTTGGTGTTGATAAGTGGTATCATTGACAACCATTTTTAACTGTTTTATATATCTAAATTTTTTTGTTTTATAGAAACTATATTGTTAGTTGTAGTTACTGCTTTCTCAAATAGCATCTAATTCTAAAACAACTCAAACCATTAAAATATAGTGTGAGTGAAAGGGGTGTGTGTGTGTGTATGTGTGTGTGTGTGTGTGTGTGTGTGTGTGTGTGCAATAGTAAATGAAATTAATAGAGCTAATGTGTTAATCATACATATGTATGCATTTATGCATAGAAACATAATATAATTTGTTTCATTTTCAGCTCGGCATTTTCATGCTGCATGTGAATGTAACTTTATAGCTGCATATATAACATTTTGGCAAGTGTTGATACTTGTAGAATCTGTCTGAAGAATAATAGCCATTGTTGTCGATTTTCTCTTAAGTCTTAGAGGTAGTTTTACCCGGTCACCTACTGGTTCATGCCTTCTCAGGTACTGTTTATGATGGCTACTGTTTCTCCACCTGCTACTGTCATTTCCACTCAGAGTTATGCTGTTGTATGAGTGGTATAGTAAGATTTTGAGAAGATCAAAGATTTTAATGTGTCTCTAAAAGCTTATGTGTTGTCAGAGATCAGACAGCTTTATTTTCATTATGTAGAAGTAGATCTTAAAAGTTGAAATTATTTTATTCTGACCCAGTAGAATTATCAGTCATAAATAACTTGTTTTAGATTTTGATGGCTTTATTTCATAATATTCATCATTACTGTCATTAAATCTGTTTTCATTTCTTTCTACTTGTTCTTTTGTTACTATGCTGTACCTTTTAAGTAAAATATTCAAGATCATTTTAGAATCTTTGTTTCTCTCTGAAGTTTTATGATGATGTATTTTGGAATGGTTTTTATTCGTTGCTTTTATTGGCTCTTCAGAATTACTCTTTATTGTAAAGCAAGTATTCTTCAGTTTGTGAATATTATCTTGAATTATTTTCTCCTCCCTGCCCCCTTCTTTATCCTACAGTTCTCTTAGCTGTAGATTCAAGCTTACGGTAATGAGGGTGGGATGTATGAGATTGAGTCATAGCCTGAGTGGATGCAATGTTTGCTTTTCCTCTCTATCTTTTTTTTAATATGAGTAACTTTTTTGACAAGTTATTTGTATGTTTTCAAAAAATTTGTGATTTTTTCTTTGTCGCTACTACTACTTTTATCCTTATGCAATAAAAATTAACTGACATTGTAGTAGGAATTTAGGAAACAGAAGAAATAAGCTCACGTAGTTAATCTGTATCTATTGACAAATGTTTTAGGTATTTTTCACTCCTTATTTCTCTCTGGTTTACCCATCTTGCAAGAAGAAGTTCTGGGACGCTTTCCCTGATTCTTGACTAGTCTGACCATACCTCCTCATACTGCTTTAGAGCACTTATTATACTGCATTGCAGGTATCATTTTATTGATTATATAAATAGGAATTGTCTCTTTTTACAGATGTTTCTTTTCTTTTTTTCTGTCTTTCTTTCTTTTCTTTTCTTTTTTTTCTTTTTTTCTTTTTCTTTTTTTTTTTTTTTTTTTGAGACAGGGTCTTGCTCTGTAGCCCAGGCTGGTCCTGAACTCACTCACTATGTATCCCAAACCGGACTTGGACTCTTGGCAGTCCTCCTGCCCTCAGCCTCCAAAGTGCTGGGATTACAGGTGTGTGCGACCACACCTGGCTTATGTGGTGCTGGGGAATAGAATTCATGTGCTTAACACTTTCTAGGCAAGCACTTTAACCGCTGAGCTGGTCCTCTGGCCCCTTACAGATGTTTCGATATGAAATATATTTTCGTTTTTCCCTCCACATTTTTTTGTTGGTATGTATTTGCAATGCTAGCTAATTAAATTTAACTTGAGGAATCAATGCATTGCTCTGTCATCATTTTTATTTCTGTTTCTCCTCATCCTCTTGCTTCTGCCCCCCTAGCTCCTTTCCCTCTTCACAAATTCTCTTTGTTTACTGGTGCCATTTTTTAAATTTTTCTCTTTTATTTATACTTTAGATTTCTAATATTAGAAAAACTATGTGTTATTTAACCCATGTTTGATGGATTTCACTAAGCACAAAGTCCATCTACTTTCTACAAAAGACTCACATTTATCTTTCTTTATGGCAGAATAGTAGTCCATTTCATTTGCATTATCCATTCACCTATTGATTACATTGGCTGATTTTAGGATTTAGCTACTGTAAGTTGTGGTGCTATAAACATGGGTATGCATATATTATTGTTATATGAAAACCATGCTACTATGTGGAAACAAAATACAGAAATGCAGTAAATAATAGAACACTTTAATCAGACAGGTTGACATTTCTCATCCTGTTTTAATTACTGTTATTAAGAAAACTTGATGATTTCTTCCTTTTAATAAAAATGGTACTATTTCTGTTGTCCCAGATTAATAAAAGAAAAATATTATATTGATTCTTAGTTACAAAATAGTCAGGTGGTTTTCAGCCTTAGGAGTGTTGGAGTTTGAATGTGTCTCTAAACGTTTATGTATTAGAAACTTAATTCCCAGTGCACTAACTTTGGAGGTGGGCCCTAATGTTTGGTTTCTAGTGAGATATTATGCCCTTGTAAGAAAATTAATGTTACCATGGCTTTTACACATACCTGTAATCTTAGCACTCTTTAAAGCTGAAATAGAAATATTGCACTTTTGACCACAGCCTGGATAATTTAGCATCTTAGTGAAACCCTATTTCAAAATTAGGTATTAAAAAGTGTGTTGAGGATGAAGCGTAGTGCAGAGGCCCTGGATTTAATCCCTAGTACCACCAAAAAAGAAAAAAATATATATTACTGTCAATACCATGAAGGAGTTGAGTTCTTTGTCAGGGGAATTGCTTTTATTCCAGTAGTTTATTCTTTTTATTAGTATGTGTTTGTGGCACATGACATGTAATAGCCACTTTCAACCTGGGGAATTTGAGCATGTACATATCACATCTCAGTCATTTTTGCTTCCCTCACCTCTTCACTCTGTAAAACCCAGTTCTGCTTACTCTTGCTTGCATTCCACTGTGGGGAGTGAGAAGTAAGAAGACTCTCGCTAGTCATGGCCCCTTGGTCTTAAACTTTTATCTTTATCTTGTACTCTTAACTTCCTCTGTTAGGTTACACTGAACCCAGTATAACCAAAAAAGACTTCATGAAAAGCCCAAGTCCAGTGAAAGAATGTCTCATGAGCAAAAAAATATAATTGTTATTGTATGAACTTTTAAAATGTTGTCTAGGAAGCCACTACTGCTTAACAGATGTGATTGTCTCAATTGTTTCAAATTTATGCCGATCAGAGTTAATAAGATTTGATCATCCTTTTGCAGATTTATAAGGTAAATTACAATATTTCATGACATACTTCAGATAGAAAACATCAATGTAAGTTGGATATGCTTTTTAGTTGAAGATAAACCAATAATTCTTTAAATAAGATGGCTGGCTGGTACTATGAGAGAATATTTAATAGTCTGAAAATTACCAGTATTTCTGATATTTTCTTCATGTTCACAAGTGTATTAAACTTCGTTTTGTGTATAGAAGGCATCTTGTTCATAGTTAGCTATAGATGACCTGTCAAATTTCCAAAATCCTATGAAGAAATGGGATTGAATTTAAAAGATTCCATTACTAAAAATTAAATGCAAGATGAAAAAGATGTATACTTTGTTTGTTGAAAGTAACATTTCCTTGGGTGTAACTAAATGCTTATTATGATTTCTTGTTTGTTTTTTAAACAAGTGGGAGTTTAATACCTCACATATCAGAAGAAAAAAAAAGAATATACTGCCTAGTGAAGGTTTGCTGAGATTTTAGAGCCAAGAAATTGGGAGGCAGGCTCATAAGCCTGTGTGTTCTCACAGCAAGTGATAGAGCCATTAATTAAAAGCTCTGGCCAAGAAAAATTTTAACTTTATTCTGGAACTCTACGTAGTGGAAATCCTTCGGTTCCACTTTAAGATAAAAATGTGGAGTCTACTTGAAAACATGTTCTGCAGTTGTTAAACTTGCTCTAAAATTGTTAAGTCAAGAAATTTGTGAAAAGAGGCTAGATTTTGACATTTTCTAGCTTGAATCTTTTTATTCTTAGAATATGAGAACTGGGAAAATGAATGATTTTTAAGCAGGTACGTCCTCATATTTTTTATATGGATGTTTGAAGATATTTCAGATTTTTTTCAGAATTCTTTCATGGGTTAGTTTTAATAAAATTTAGATGATATAGAGGATACATAGAACTGTAACTTTGTATTGCCATATGCACATTAGTATTTATTTTATTTAAAATACTTTGAAAGTTCTTTTTCCCAGAGATAACCACCATCCTCAAATTGACTATGTCCTTTCTCTCTATTTTTATATCATTACTGCATTTTTGTATTCTTGGCATTAAATGTCCTTAAAATTTACCTAATATTATATTACTCTGTATGCACTTCTTTCTCCCTTATTTCCTCAGTGTTATTCCTGAACTTGTTATTTGCTAGTTTGTATAGTTAATTGATTTCTGTAATTCATGGTATGACATCATCAATACTGTAATTTGTAAATCTGTCCTCTCACTGATGTTGACTTGTCAGGGTACTCTCTGAAACACAGACTTCTTTAACAAACGTTCATGGGACTTTGTACAGCTCAGTATTTTGACCTCTTAGGACAAACTACCGTCAGTTCTTGAGTGCTGTGTTCAGATTCTGGCTATATGCAACAACTTTAGGCATTTTTGTGACAGTAGTTCATTGCATTGCCCTCTTTCTTGTATTTCCTCAGTCCTTACAAGTCAGTCTATTGTTGCCATACATGGCAAACTTTGTCGTGCTATTCTTCTCTTTCTTCCCAATTTTTTTTAATTTTTCAGTTATGACAATATGATTTGTGCTCTGGTAGTTAGGTAACTGAGTTAGGAACAATGAAATACTGATTTTGAAAAGGAGGCACTCTTATTAATGTTTTGGAATTTTTCAGAGATTGTTTTAAAATGTTAAAATCTAAATTTCATTGTTTAGGTTCAAATTTATATTGTAATGTTCAACAGTCCAGGTTATTTTAATGCACTTTTACTTTGGAAATATTATTTGCTAAAAATTATATATTTAAAATTATATTTAAAAGGAAACACTTAAATTTGGATTGTGGTGCACTTTTGGAACATTAAGGACAAAATGTCAACATATGAAATTCTTTGGCTGTGTGGCTGACAGCTTGAACAGGCTCTGTTAGACTATTAATATTATTAACCTTTTCGCTGAAAGTATTTCCTTGGAAAAAAAGATTAATTGAATTGCTAGATCTGGACCATTTCTCTCATATCAATAGTTTCAGAAAACTGAAAAATTTTTATATTGTGTAAGCAGATGCTTCTCTAACAATGCAATACATTATGCAGTAGAAATGATCTCTGTTTTAATCATAGTTGCTGGTTTAATGAGACAAGAGTAGCTTACATCAAAAATGGATTTAGGATGTGATTTTTGCTTTCTGTCTGTTAAATATACATTTGGTGATATACTTTTTAACATCATTATCAGATTTTGAGGGGATTTATTCTTTGATTTTTTAAACCTATTTTTTAATTCATCAGAGTTTGTAATTATCTCAAACCCATTAATATTTTAAGAGAAGACAAGCTTTTTCTTATCCTGTGTTGTCTACATTACATGAGAAAATTTTTCATGTGTTCATGTTTTAAAGTTTCTGCCATTTTTGAGGGGCAACAATGAATGTCGTCTGTCATTTGTGGGGCAGTATTGCAGACTACAAGCAGTCAGTGAATTGGCTTTTGTGAGCTGCTGACACAGGGTTTACAATCCCTCTTTGGTAGTGTGTTCAGACTGCTCCTTTGCTTTGCTCTTCACAAAAGACCCTGGAACCTTATCTGTGAGAGAAGTACTTTGCTAACCTTTCGATTTCTTTTCCACTTCACTTAATTTATTTCATGAGCACCTTCAGAGATCACTGCGGTTGCTGACTTTGAGCTCTTAACTTACTTTGCACCTGAATTGTACATCTTGATTGACAAATTTGCCTTTATGTGTGATCAGATAATTCTGTATTTGGAAAATTGTTTCCATTGTATGTTTCGTTCCACTGAACCTAGCAGAGTTAAATGTAGTTGGGGTGCATGGGGAAGAATTAATGATTGGAAGATAGAGAGTTGGTAAATTATTTATTCTGGCCCTGAGGAAGCTGAAAAGCTGAGTGAAAGACTAATAAATCATTTGTGGTAGTGCTGGTTGTCACTTCCAATTATTTTAGACGGTTTTGTGATAAACTACAGCACCTGCTAGATATCTGCACACCCTCCCTTGACACTCGTGGTGCAGCTCGTTTAGTCGATTATCAAGGCAAGTTTGTGTAAAGTTTATTTAGATTTGAAAGAAATTACTCATTTTAAGTCAGTTTTGTTGCTTTTTCTCATTGTTTGGAGTGCCTTGAAAAGATTTCCATGACATGGCAGGGATCTGAGAGATGCATATTACTTTAGCCAGGAGAGACAGTTTTTACTTTTTGTTGAATTAAATACTTGGAGAATTGATACTCTTTATTCTCAGACAATTAAAAACTACTTCAAGTGAGATGATTACTATGCTAAAGATCAAGTCATCTTTTCAGTACAGTTTGAGAGACACAGCTGCTGCTTGACCAGATGCTTTTCATTCTTTGTTTTTTGATGGCTGATGGTTGGGACTAGTAATCCTAAAAAGTACCTCATTGAACTGGCCTAATTTAGCTATTTAGATTATTGGAGTGGTAGAAACGAGTTGGAATTCAAGCGTAGCTCAGACTGGGCTGGCTTTATTGATCATTAAATAAGGCTACTCTAAAATTCTACGTATTCATGGAGAAATAATCTTAGTAAATGGTCTTGTAGTCATTCAGTTCCATTCAGTGACTTACTTCTCATCAAACATTTATTAAAGTTCCTGTGTGCCTGATCTCTGGGTACCATAACTACAACTTTTGTTTGTAACAACTGTGTGGGTTTGTTTTTGAAGTTGGTGTCTGTCTTGCTCTGTTCTAATTATTTGACAAGTATTAAGTCATTTTGAAACAACAAACCAATATTGGTATATTGCTGTGCTTATCTTACAAAGGATATATATGGAGTGACTGGAAAAAGATTGTTTTTTTAAAGTCTGGGAAGGGAAGGAAATGTTTTATCTTTTGATAGTCTTAAGTTAAATCGGTTTAGGAATTGCAAAGTATATTAGTAATAATAGTTTATTGAACAGTTAGTTTTGGGTTTGGTAGTATATATGATACTTCACTTTTAATCTTTGACTATTATCTTCTAATGAAATAGAAATCTGAAGACATCAAACTACTTGCCTGGGGTTATACAGCATGGTATGCAAAAGCTGAGTTTGAATCAAGAGTTCTGTGCCTCCCCACTTAGAAAGGAATTACAAACCAAAGTCCTGATAGAACTCAGAAAGTGGGGAAGAAAGCAGGTTAATGGGAAGCTGGTTAAGTTGAGGGAGTGGGTTCAGTTGTTGAATCTAGTGATTTTCTTTTGAATTAATTTACAAATCTGGATTTATATGTGAGTATTTAATTTATATAATCTTGGCAGTTAATTCAGAGTGAATTGTTTGTCCACCAGAGGTGGTTTGTGAATGCCAGATTGAAGCCTCTATATATTGGCTTTTAGAGAAAAATTTAGACTAGATGAAACATTTATTGCTTTCCTAATCATAATAGGTTTGTATGTACCTTAGAACAGGTTTCATGATTTGGATTACCACTTGATTTCAGGATATTACTAATTCAACTGTAGCCTCTATAGCATAGAGCATAAAAATACAAAGTCTAAGCAAGTGTTATGGTGTGTGAATTTTTATTGATTTTCCCTAAATGTTGTGCCTCTGATGAAAAATTCTTTTTATTTCCTCCTATTCCCATTCAAACACATTTCTTTCTCCATGTTCTGCATCATGCTGAGTGTGCTAGATACTTACATACACCTGTATGCTTGATGGGAGATCCATTTAAGATACATTTAAGGATACAGATGCCTTTATTACACTATAGGTTGAATTAAATCATAAGTAGAATGTTACAATTTTCGGTAGAATTCTGCAGAAAGATTAAAATTTTAATAAATAGGGAACTGAAAAAAAGTCAGTGGAATTTATACTTTTGGTTAAATGTTTTTATCTTAAGATACAAGTAAAATATTCTGGGAAATAATTTTAATGTATTTTATAACTCTTTGAAAAAGTTAAGATTAGCCAAGATGAAAGATGTTAACTGATGATAATCTCATTGAGTTATTTAAAATAATATTTCTCCAGGTGTTTTCAATTCTTATTTTATAATGAAAGTCATTCCTTCTGAAATCAATTGGTCCTTCGAAAACAAGGCTTACCACACTATGAATTCTATACTGTGTTCGATAGATCCGTTTATATATTACATAATATATAAAATACTTGTTGACTTTTTCTGTTATAAATTAGAGGTTTTGACATGCCCTTTTCATTTAATGATATTCAGTTGGTCAACATATGGCTTCCAAAGTTTATGTAAATATTGTTTACTCTATCTTAATAATAAAATAGTATATATTCATTACAGAAATATTAAAGAATAAAATTCATGGATGATTCTGCCACACAGAAACTACCAGGAAATTCCTTTCTTTCTATCTTTCTTTTTTACTTTGGTGGTATTTGATATCTCTTTTATGTGATAATCATAGTTTAGTGTATTTACTTTTAAGAGACAATATTTAATAGAGTTTAAATGTATGTTCTTTATGTAGCTTCTCATTTAGTATTTTTTCTCTCTTCCTGACTTCGGTGTAACTGTGTATGTATGTATGTACAATGATACTTTATTGCCACTTGTGTGCATCTTACCACTCTAGAAATCTAGAGGGCTGGCACTATCTTATATTCAGTTTTATGTTTTTGTAGCATCAATAACTGATGAGTGAATAAAAGAAACTAGATTCTAAAATTCATTTTTGTGTTCTGCATCTAGCATTGCAATTCCAGCAGGCTATGTAAATAGGGCTTTTTTGGAGAGGGTTGTATTAGGAAATCATTGAAATTTGTGGATCTAAGAATTTTTCTTGGATCTAAGTTTGTACCTGATTCTTTACATCTGTGACACATACAGTACTTACTGTATTTTGATTTGTCAAACAAATCTGATTTTCAGAGCAACTTTGGTAAATTAAGGGTATATATACAGTGTTAAAGCACTGCAAAAAATAGTGAATTATATAAGAGGGTTTATAATTAATTAGAGCCTGAGAAATCTGAAGTAGCAAAATTTTGTACATAGTAGAACTAGTTATCCACTCGGTAGATTAACAATGTAAAATGCTAGAGGTGGATGGGTTCCTAGAATTATCTTCTAAAATCTCTATCAATAGGAGACTGAAGTTTTGGGAGATCAGTACTTGGGCCATGGTCATAAGACAGCAGTGCATCTAATACCAATTACTGATATGTGCTCAATAAATATTTCTTCATGAGTGAGTGAAATGACATGTATAGTGAATGATTAGAAAATTTTCTATATATTTCTTAGGAAAATTACTACCAAATGGAATGACTGAATGACCAGATTGGAAAGTGGAATTTTTATATTCCTTAAAATATAACCATCATGTTAAGAGCTTAATACTTGAAAAATTTGTCAGTGTAAAGTAAGATGAAACATAGTGAATTCTACTTAGCTTTTTTTTTCTAGAAACCCTTTACATAATTGGAAGGTATCTTTAGATAAGCTTTGTAAAAACTTTTCTAGTTGGAAAATTTCAGCTCTAATGTCTAAAGGGTCACTTTAAAAAACCCTCTATATTAAAATAAAATGTGTCCAAGCTTTAAAGAAAAGATATCAGAGTTTGCAGATGATCCCAAAATTGGAGCTAGGGGAAATAATGAAGAACAATGCAATCAGATTCAAAAAGATTTGGATTGTTTAGGTGATTGGGCCAGCAGATGGCAAATGCAGTTCAGTGTAGACAAATGTAAAATAATTATCTTAGGAACAAAGAACCAATCATACAGCACACTGATCAGGAAAAAATTTGTGAGTTATTGTAGGGAAACCATTGAAACAGTTAACCCAGTGCACAGCTGCAGCAAAAAAGGCAAGCAAGAAACCAGATTAGCAGACGGATAGAATATAAAGCAAGAGGCAGTACTTCACAGTGTATTAAGAAATTTGCTAGACCCCATCCGAATTAGTCTAGGATTGGTTGATGGGACCACTTTAAGAAGGGTAATCTTTGCTTTGTTAAATAGACTAAAAAAAAAAATTACCAAACAATTCTATTACTTGGTGTTAGAGATGAACACTGATTTTTAAGAACTTTTCGGTTTGCAAATTTTTTTGATATGAGCAACACACTAAAAAGAAAGGTGCTTCAGATTTGCTGACTACCAAACACAGTCTTAGTAGGCCTGTTGAGTTGTTGGTACTGACCCCTTTCTTGTTAGGCGTCTTGCTCTCCTTTCCTGGCTCTATGAGCCTAACAGCTGGCATGTGGTTCTTTGCAGCTTGCATGCTGCACCTTGTGGTTGGAGTGTTGGCACGAAACCATAGAGCTACTGCTGAGATGCTTCTTTCTGGCCTTTGACTCTTGATGCATCTACATAGTTTACAGGTTTTATTCTAGCCTGAGGAGGCATTTTTTTCTCTGATTTACCATCATTGATTTTCCAACTTTGTCTCAAGTTTTTTTTTTTTTTTTTAACTGTCTAATACATAGAATACCTAGCCAATAATTTCTTTTTGGTTTAGATTAAGCAGGATATACGTCTTCTTTTTTTATACAATCAGCATTTCACAGAAATACTGGCAGTATTGTAATTTTAACCATTGGCCTTTGCTTTTTTTTGTTACTGATTTTTGTTTTGTCCAACGGTATGTTTGTATTGTTTGGAGAGATGTCTTATCTTTGGATGAACAGCTAAAATACAAATTTCTGTTTCTCTAAAAGATTTTTTTTTTTTTTTTTTGAGACAGGGTTTCATTCTGTAGCTTAGGCTGGTCCTGAATTCACTATGGAGCCCATGCTGGCCTTGGACACATGGCAATCCTCCTGCCTCTGCCTCCTGAGTTCTGGGATTATAGGCAGGTGCTACCACACCTGTCTTATGTGGTACTGGAGAATCAAACTCAGGTATTTAGCGCTTAACTTAGTACTTGCTAGGCAGGCGTTTTAACAGTTGAGCTATTACTCCAGCCCCAGAAAAGAATAATTTGTAACAATGCCAACAGCATCTGTAACCTCTTATAAATTTTAATTTTAGTCATGTAGCTGAATAATGTCACTGTTAAAAATCATCTTTGGTATCTAGCCTATTGGCCAAAAGAGTCCTTTTATTTCTTTATATATCATGCAAGATACATTTAAATATTTTCACATTTTATTTGGAAGAAGCAAATTCATCAAATAGCATGGTTTTCTTAATGTCACAGGAGTGATAGGTAGTAGAATCAGAAATACTTTCTCAAAGTTTCTGATTCCTTTATCATTGCTTTTATACTAGTGTTCGTTAATATCTATTAAATGTAATTTGGAAAATACCGCCTTTGCATTAATAATTGTGTATTTTAAGTTTGGGATGAGTTGACTGACCAATAGAATTTTACCACATAAGCAGTGTCTCGAGTAGTGATTTCCTCATTTAGCACACACATATGGACTCACTTCAGATCCATTGTTCAATATGCAGACACTACAAGTACAACCACGTGCAGAGTAAGGTGGGAAGGAAAAAAGGATTGTATTTTAGGAAGCATTAATGCAGGGCTATTCACTGGAAAAACATGGAATTACTAGGAGTTTGTCCTTGAGACCTTTTCATCATTCCTTCGGAAGTGAAATGTAACCCTTTTCTGAAATAGATGTCCTTGAGACTATTACTCCTGCACCTGTAGGTTGCCTGAACTGTGACCCTGCCCCAGGACCTACATGTATTCTGGTATTCATGGTATGCTCCACCCTCAAATGTAAGAGCTTCAGGGTTCCTGTTTGATACTGTATCCTCCTCCCCCTTGTAGTAGGTCTTGCTTAATGTCAGGAGGGAAAGCTATGTGACTTCATTGTATCTAGTGAATAATTGGTAGACTTTTTAGTGATTGTTCTTACGAAGAACACATTTCAGAACTTAAATCATTTGCTGAAATATTGGTAAATAGTCTCAGTGAAAAAAAAAATAAGGTAGTGGTCAAGGACATGTCTTCAGTCCTGTTGCATAGTTGGGGACTGTCTTTATCATATTCCTATATAGTAAGAAAATCAGTATATTTGGGAAATAAACTTTTACACATATGAGTTAAGGGTAGTTGGAGTTTTAACTTGTAACTTTTAAATTATTTGAGACCTTTGTAAAATGCAATAAATAGCTTATTTTTTTCTGCATTGTATATATGTACAAAGAGTATAGAACATAGGGATGAAATACTAAGTTAAAACTATAACCCAGCAGTTTAACTACGTATAACTAAGCAGTTCACTTGCCAGATTGCTTCACACTAGTCTGTATGTCTGCAAGGTGGCATGATGGTCCATGCAGAAGTAGAATTAAGAACTAACAACTTCCTTGACCTTTCCAAAGGAGTTTCACTTTTTCTGTCAGCATACAAGCTTTGTCTGGGCAATGGGATTTACAAGTAGCTGTTTCTCTTGCTATTTGCAGTGCATTGTACTGGCTTCTGCTAATGTGCACTGCCTCCATTTTGGGGCCTTTTACTTGTGGCTGTTTCTAGTCAATTCCAGGGTAATAAGGTAGGCTTTTTACTAATTATACCTTCATTTAGAGGCTGCTGTTGGCAGTGCCAGTTACATACCGTGGTTATGTTGGAAAACTTTTTTTTGAGTTCTGAATACTGGTGATTTCATAGTTTTAACTTCACAGTGCTTGCCTACTTGCCTGCTTGTTCTATCTCTTCTACCTTCCCTCCCTTTCTTTCTAAATTTTATTTTGATAATTTTCACTATTTATTGACTAATTATGTTAGAAAATTCTGTGTGCCAATGGATTTTATCAATTTATTCTAAAAATACTGGGGTTAGCCAAGCTGATGGTTTGTATCTATAATCCTAGCACTTGGGAGAATGAGGCCAGAGGAACACTGCAAGTTTGAAATCAGCCTGGACTACGTAGTGAGAGTATCTCCAACCCAAAAAACCAAACCAAACCAAAACAAAAGCATAATTTGCTTATAATCAGTTTCTATTGATAACTACTTTGGTTGTTAGAATTTTTCACTGTTTTATGCAGTACTGCAGTGAGATTCTTCTGATAACATTTGTGTATAATACTCTCTATTTTTATCAAACTAGTTCTGGCAGTGGAATTCCTCGATAAAAAGCTAACTATAAGTCCTCTGATTCTTATGGTCAAATTGTCAGGTATATTTTCTACCAACAAAATCTAAGATTACTAGATTTTTCATATCAGTGGCAGTATTAATACCTAAAAAGAAATCATTGATGCTGATTTTGTAGAAAAAAAGTAGTATCTTTTTGATAATATATTTTATAATGATACTGCCTATTTTATTTCATAATTTACCTCTTAACATTGTAGGCCTGTTATACAGAATTTTCTTCATGTTTAAAAAAGTATTACTTTGTATTTCATGAACATTAACTTTTTTCTCATATATTGACAGTTTTTTTTTCCTATATATTTGTTTATTTCTATCTTTTTTAAAAAATACTAATTGAGTTGAGGAATTTTGTTTTCTGCTTTATTTGGGTCCTTAAAACCATTTTTAACTTTAAAATAATCACACATTATTATTGTACATAAAACTTTTGTTTTATCTCTCTCGCCTCTTCCTCCTTTTTTCTTTTTTCAGAATTGGTAGTTGTCCTTCTGCCTGCGTGTCTGTCTGTCTTTCTTCCCACCCTCCTTTCCCTTCCCCTCCCTTCCCCTCCCTTTCCTTCTCTTTCCTTTTCCCTTCCCTTCCTTTTCCTTCCCTCCCTTTTGCCTGCCTGCCTCCATTCTTTCCTTCCTTCCTTTCTTCCAAGATTGAGCCCAGTAACTTCACACTTTATTTCTCCCCATGAAATTTTTATATTTGATTTTAAGAAAGAATATCACTAACTTACGTAGGCTGGGCTGAAACTTGTGATTCCCTGCCTCAGCTTCCCAATTAGCTAGGTGCAGTTACAGGTGTGTGTGTCACTGTGTCATTGTGCCCAGCTCTTCTTTAGTATTAAAAATACATTTAAAAAGGTTTATAGATACAAGCTTTCTAAATAATAGTTTTTGGTCATTGTTGGTGTATCAAGGTCTTACCAGTTCCAGCACTGCTAAAAATGTCCAAATTCAGTGTATTCTCTCCTGAAATTCGAGCCAAACTCTGAATTGTGAGCTTGGGTGAGAATCAAAAGTTAAACACTTAAAGTGTACAGTGGCACAGGATAAACATTCCCATTCCAAAAGGGAGGAAGAGGTGAATAGAAAGCAATCAAACCAAAGAAAGTTCTAAACTCAGCAAGGCAAGGGTTAAATTCTGTAGTTCTCTTGAATCTTGTCTGTGTCCAGTACATAGGGCAAACTCCAGTGCGATATGAGCTCCAGAAGACTTGTGTAGCTAGCCCCCCACATTGTTGCCGCCAGCTGAAATCTTTCTTCTCTTTTGGGCTGGCTATGCGCATGTAGCCTGTGGTTATCTTCAGCAGATGATCCATGCTCCCGATGCTTCCAAATTTCTGGAGTCTTTATTGCACTTTTGCTTTTCACATGTTCACAGCTTTATGTGCTGCCCTTTCAGGGGCACACTGCATGGCCTCTAAAGCTTTTTGAATTCTGGGTGGAAGCCTCCATAAACCCACAACTGTTGCATTCTACATGCCTTTGAAACCAGCACCAAGTAGATGATGCCAAAATCTACCAGTGGCATGAGCAGCAGTCAGGTCCATCTGGAAAAATCCCTGCTGAGGCCTCTGGCCTCCGAGATTTTAGATGGCTCTCCTTCTTGGGATTTACTTTTCTAAGTTGCCCTGCAGGATTACCTGAGGGTCTCTTTTCAAAGCAAAGTCTCTTGCCTCTCCACCCTTGAATGGGTAACCGGTGAGGTCTTGCTCATTCTTGAATCATCCTGATTGTTAGTACTTCAATTCTTTTTATGATAATTTCTTTATCAGCTATCTATCTTTTGCCGCTTTTTTGTGCCTTTAGAATCTGGCAAAACTGCACACTTTTTACAGATTTTTTTCCTTTATTATTTTCTCCTTGTTCTCAATTTAGAACTGGTTAAAAGCCACAGAGAGTACCTATGTGACAGCCTTAACATTGGGCTACCTTAAAATTTCTTTCACCAGATTCTTCACCAAGTTCTTTCACTTTAATCTCAGTTATAGGCAAAAATCTTCCGACAAGGGCAAGCTGACAATACACTTATCAGATTATAGCATGCATTTTTTTCTAGACTAGTTGCCGTTAAAGTCTTCCTGCTCATCTTAAACTTCTTGAGCCCAGCTTTGCCAGGCTATAGTTCTCTCATCATTCTGGTTTATGAGCTCTGACCAGCATCTCCCATCAAGCTCAATTCAGAGCACTCCAAGGTTTCTGTACCTAGAATCTTCAAGTCTTTACAAATTCCTCCTGTAAACCAGTTCCAAAGGCTGCTAAATGATATGGTCAGATGAGCAATGGGCCCACTTCCCTGGTGTCAATTTCTTAGTTACTTATTTGTTGTTGTGACAGAATATTCAGCACGCCTGCAATTTAAGGGAAGAAAAATATGTTTTAGCTCAGAGTTTTAAAAGGTCATAGTCTGTGGGCAGGGGCTTAGCTGTTCAAGACTGGTAGCCGGAATCCAAATCGAGGGAGGAAAGGCAGATCTAGCATATACCCTTTTGTGTCATGTCCTAGTGATCCACTCTTTTGAGGTCTAGCTTCAGTGTTTCTGACCTTCCACATTAAGCCCTTCCACATTAGTAATCTGCCCCTTTCAGGTCACATGTTCAGTAATGTGCTACACAAACATAATGTACTGTACAACACACCCCTAATGTACCACATATCTGTAATCTATAATATGCCACATGCCTGTCTTCTACTGTATACCTATAACCTATCCTTCTGACCAGGTGCCACCTTTTAACAGCACATAGAATCAATAGGTAGTCCACAATATCCTCATGAGGCTTTTGGAGACAGTCCAGATCCAAACCATAAGAGCTTTCTTGTAGGCTTGGATGTACACACAAAATCAAAATCACAAATACAGAAGGATCACTGGCTTGCTTCAGCTTACTGTAATTTTCCATCTTAGTTGCTATGTCAGTGAAATGAAGATAATTGTCTCATACAGGGTTCTTTATTCACAGTACTTTGTCCATAAACCATAGTAACAAAATTTAAATCATAGCAGATGACACATGTACACAAACATACACAGATACAGGTTGAGTATCTCTTATCAGAAATTCTGTGGACCAGATTTCAGCCTTTTCTTGATCTTAGATTTTTTGCATTTGTATCAGAGATATCTTGGACATGGGTCTTAAATCTAAACTCAAAATTTATGTTTAACACTTGCATAACTAAAGATAATTTTATTTATTTATTTATTTATTTATTTATTTATGAGGCAGGGTCTTACTCTAGTCCAGGTTGGTCCTGAGCTCTCTATGTGTAGCCTAGGCTGGCCTTGGACTCACAACAATCCTCCTGCCTCAGCCTCCTGAGTGCTTTATTCGAATGTGTGCCAGCATGCCCAGTTTATATGGCACTGGGAAATTTAATCCAGGGCTTTGTGCTTTCTAGACAAGGACTTCAGCTGCTGTGCTAGTTCTCTAGCCCATGGAGATAATTTTATACAGTAATTTTTAGTGTTCCTATAAGTTCATTCCGCTGCCACACTCATATAAAAGGTTTTGAACAATTGCAGTGGAACTTTTATGAGCATTGGTTTAGATGCTGATTTTTGAGTACTTTTCAAATCCCCTTCTGTGCTAGAATTGTTTGGATTTCTGACTGTGTCTAGTTGTGAAAATTTGGAGATGAGCCTTTCTCATTTTTTCTGATGATAAGAAATGATACCTGTGATAGGATTTGGGAAAGAGAATCATGAGATCATTCATGTAGCATCTGACTTAGAAAGCATATTAAAGAGGAAAGTGAACTTTCTACTTTCCTTGTCAAGTGAAGGTGATGATGCAGTATCTCGACAACTCTTTCTAAGCAGTATGTTGATGTAAAATCACATAGGAAAAGTTCGGTATCATTGAAAATTATCCAATAGCATTTGAATACTTATTCTATGGGTATGCTTACACTAAATTATTTTTATGGGCTTATTTTCTGGATTTAGGGTTGGTTCAGACTATATGTACCTCTAAGAAAGACTCTGTGATGAACATTGTTAAGCCTCACTTTGGTGACATAGGTAAATGAAATAGAACTATGGAGCCATTAGGCTCCCAGGTGGAACTTTAATCTGGCTTCTGATTGAGCAGAGTGTCTTTACAGAGTCTCTAAGCATCTGTTTTGGAAATACAGGTGACATTATTCAAGATTTGTACAAATTAACCCACCCTTGGGTTATAATTCAATTTTTCTTTATTGAGAAATATATTGTAAACAGTTTTATGCAGTCATGTAAAAACTCAGTATTTGTCTATTAGCTGGTCACTTACATTCTTTGCAAATACATTCTTAATGGACTTAAAACATAATGAAGAGTTATTTTTTGACATAAAATACCTTTCACAGAGGTACTTATTTTTTAAAATACTATTCTAAAGTTACTAATATTATAGTGATTTCATTTTTGAATAACAGAAACCCTCAAATAATCAGCCTTAATACAGAGTGAAGTATATTTTCTCCTGTTCTGGAAATCTCTTGGTGAAAGTGGCTGTATAGATTAGTCTTTAAACCGTGTATGAATAAGGAACCAGTTTGGTTTATCTGATTTTGTCTCCAGGCTGGTTTCCGTTGTGTTTAAAAGATAGCTACCAGCAGCACTGGAACAGCAAACATCCAACAGAGAAGCGAATTTTTCTCCTATGACAAACGAGAGGTGGTTTTGTCAGTTTTATTTGTTCTGTTTAAAACCCGTATCCACTGTTAGGCCAGTAACAATCATTGTTTGTTACTTGGTGTAATTAAGTCTAGGTTTTTCAAACCAGTCACTGGTGGAAGGATGGTATTATAATGGGTTTTATAGCATTTGATGGTTCAGAGCCAGCCTTGAGCTGGGGGTCTGAGGAAGAGGAGCTGTCCTGACTCATGGGAAGGATACAGTAAAAATGGGGAGTCGAGCTGCAGCTAATAGAATTTTTTCTGCAAAATTACAACATTTTGGACTTATTGATGATGGTTTTAGTTTCTTTCCTTGATCTCTTATTAGTAATAATGACTTTTAATGATTTTCCTATTTGTAGAACACAGATATTAAAATTATATTTTGGAGAAAAATATTACTTAGATATAGTTGCTTAGGTTTGTTTTCGGTTACAGATTCTGGGATAATTACAAATATTACTGGACACAGGTAAAGTGTCAAGCAGTTTCTATTATTAAATAAATGTTACTAACATTTTCTGAGGAAGCTGTCATAGATCCTCACTGACTTTCTTTCTCCAAAGAAGGGAGTGTAGTGTTGTTGTCTCATGATTGAGTAGCCTTCCCATCCATATAGGTAGCTCATCCTGCCCTTCCCCTTTTTGAAATGAAGTATAATTAGACGCAGCAAAATGCTGTGTGTTAATGACAGCATTAGAAATGAAAAGTTCTTATCCTGGTAAAAGCTCTTATCCTGACATCAAGTTAATACTGAAAACAAGAGGATGTAAAATAAAAAATTCTCAAGGCATAGTGAAACAGATATAAAGTTTAGGCTTGGATTGGCTCTCCATGTTTGTTTAATACTTTATGTGAAGGTTTTCATGAAGAATATAAGACTTTTTTTTTTTTCCCTGTCACTTCACTCATCATTCTTTCTTTCTTTCTTTATTTTTTGGTCCCTTCATGTGGGCTTACAGATGAGAACAGTAGGACTATTTTATTCAGGTTGCGTTGGTGACCTCAGCATCTATGCACTATTGAAAATACTATTAATTTAGAATTTGTGGATAAATCTTTTGCAGTTAGTTTTAATTAAGGCTTAAAAAAAAGGCATTGCAGATGCTTTTCTTTCTTCCCTGCATTTGAAAGTCTTACTGATTTTTCATGGCATTCATCTCAATAATTAGTTCTCCATATTCTCTTTGGATCTTTTATTTTTACTCCTATCTCTGTCAGAATATTCATAATAATACATATTATTCTGCAGCTCAGTCTTTCTCTTTGAACTTAGCTTTTTTTTTTTTTTTTTTTTTTTTTTTTTTTTTTTTTTTTTTTTTTTTTTTTTTTTTTTTTTTTTTTTTTTTTTTTTTTTTTTTTTTTTTTTTTTTTTTTTTTTTTTTTTTTTTTTTTTTTTTTTTTTTTTTTTTTTTTTTTTTTTTTGCCTGAACATATAGATCCACTAAGTCTGTTCTAAGTGCTTTATAGTATTCCAGAGGAGGGAGATACATGGTAGAATCACAAAATCTTTTTCACTGAAATCTATTACCATGTTATTGTTCTTGTTAAAGGTTCCTGTCTTCTACAGTGGCTATTCTTAGTTATAGCAGTAAACATTTCATTTCCTAATGATGCATGAAGCTGAATCTAGGATGAGCCTATTAAAAGCTCTGTTTTCCAAATTCTAATGCACCTTTCTGGTTAAGATTTCTCTAGTAAGAACTTTAACTGTCTTAGAGTAGACAAAAATTGTAAACTCCCCAACTAGCTCACAGGTTTGCCTTTATGATTTAAAAATTATGAACAGCTTTTCTTTTGGAAAATATATGAAAATATGTAGGATGCATTTTTACAAGTTAATCTTACATTGGAAAAAAGTAATGTATATTGAAATGTGCTCTTCAGGAGTCCTCTGGGTTATCTTTATTTCTGGTTTACTTTGAATTGTGTTTGCAGAAGGTATCTGAAGTTAGTTTATGTTCAAAATTCCTATGCACAGTTGGGGTTCAGAGAAGGATCTGAGAACAGGGATTTAAGGTTGTGGGAAGAGACTTTGGTTTCAAGGCAGTTTGTCAAAACAAACTTTATCCTTCTTTTCTTTCTGGATAGCAATAGTTTTTGTTTCCACATCATTTTGGTTTTCATTGTTACTTGTTCTGTGCAGTAACTAAAGCAGGAGGCAGGTTTTTTTTTTTTCTTTCCAGAGATTATTAATTAATTCTGATTGAGAGTCACAGAATTTGAAACAGCTCTTTATTTTATTTATTTATTTATTTATTTATTTATTTATTTATTGGTACAGGGTCTTACTTTGTGGTTCAGTTAGGTCGTGAACTCACTGTATGTAGCCCAGAGTGGCACAAAACTGATGGCAATCCTTGTGCCTCAGTTTCTTGAGTGTGGGGATTACATATGTTTGCTGTCACACCCACTTTGTTTGGTGCTGGGGGATCCAACCTAGGGCCTTTCCCTTTCTAGGCAAGCACTCTTAACAGCTGTGCTATGCCTTCAGCTCCTCCACCGCAAATCATCCTTTTAAACCACGTGGTCAAGACACTGGATTAATGATGAGCTTGAGCCTGGTAGAGTTCCTTGTTTTCAGTGTGTTGTTGAACTGGGCAGCTGTGCCACAGAAGCTGGGTTCAAGGCAGTGTAGTTTAGGTGGAGGTTGGATTGTGAGCAGTCAGTGCAATAGGGGATGAAGTAATGACCACCTTCAATCTGAATGCTCTTCTAGAGGGCTCTTTTGTGAATACAGGGGGAGACTGAATTGCTGTTTGATAGCTGTATTACTTTCTTGGAGCTGCTGTAACAAAGTACTGCATACTGGGTGACATAATAACAGAATTTTGTTATTTAACAGTTGGGAGCTCCTAGCAATCTGAAGTCATGGTGCTAGCAGGGCTCGTTTCTTCTGAGATTGAGAGTGTTGTTCTTAAATCTTATTTATTTAAATGTCTTAATCTTCTACTAGGATTTAATAAAGATGGTGTCATGATAATATTAATATTATATAGTTATGTTCAGTATTTGGGTGCCAGTATGTTAAATATGATTAACAAAATTGGAAAGTTTATGGAATTTATGTTGGTATTTTTTCATTTTAAAAATTGATTGTTTTGCTCAGTGTATATATTTTGAAGACAGTTTTCAGTAGGATGGTTCCTCCTTCATAATGGCTTGGTACCAAAAAGTTTTATGTCCAGATACAAATGATTTAAGTTTACATTATAAAATTACATCTTTTTACTATGATGTGTCTAGAGAGGTTATACATTTAAAAATAAATTAATTAAATTGTCAAAACTGGTTTGACAGTATTACTCTATAAAATAATTATGCTTTCATTTTAATCTTTTTTTGAGGCAGGGTCTCACTGTGTAGTCTGGGCTGGTCCTGAACTCACTGTGGATCCCTGCCTGGCTTATAACTCACAGAAGTCCTACTACCTCAGCCTTCTAAGCGTGGTTATTACAGGCATGCACCACCATGCCCAACTATTATATGGTGCTAGGGGATTGAGCCCTGCACCTTGCTATTCTAGTCAAGTACTCTAATCACTAAGCTAAACCCCCAGCCATCATTTTAATCTTAAAATGTAACAACATAAACAAATTGTAACAATGTTTTGTGTTAATTTTTTCTTTTGATTTTGCTTGATTTTAGTTTTAAGACCTTTGTTGAAAATGTTTGTACTAGTTTAAATTTTATTTATTTATTTATTCATTGAGACATGGC
Source organism: Ctenodactylus gundi (assembly GCA_004027205.1). NCBI lineage: Eukaryota > Metazoa > Chordata > Mammalia > Rodentia > Ctenodactylidae > Ctenodactylus > Ctenodactylus gundi. The sequence continues at coordinate 68,346 of PVKB01004127.1, read as the reverse complement.
CTCATTCTATAGCCAAGTTTAAATCTTATTTAATTTGATTTCTAAAATTTAAGTACCAAGACTTAACTGGTTGAGAAATCTACTCCCAGAATGAATATGTATGTCATAAGTAGGTGCAATCTTGTTAAATCTTACTATGAGAATAACCCCTGTACATTTTAATCATTTGATTTAATTCAACATTTTCCTAGTTATATTCATGACAGAAGGGTAAAATTGGTTGCTAAGCCTCATTTACTGCTCCCTTTATTCTTTTTTTTCCTTAAGCGTTTTATTTTCAAATAATTTTAGAGTTGCGGAGATAGTAACGTTCTCCATTCTTCTCCTGATGTTAACCTTGTGTAAGCACAGTATAGTTCTCAAAACTGAGAAGTTAATACTGTTATAATACCATGAGTTAAATGTTATGGTTTGGATCTGGAATGTCCCCTAAAATCCTCATAAGTTTGGTTGTTGTGACGTAGAGGTGTAGTGATTAGGAGTGTGTCCTAGATTATGATTGTGTGACACTTTACATGTGGGCATGTGACCTGGAAGGGGCAGGTTGCTGGGGCTTAATCTTGAAGGGGTGGAACACTGAGGCTGGACTCAGAAGGGTTGGATCACTGGAATATGACCTGGAAGATTATGCGATAGCTCAGTCCCTTCTTCCCTAACTAGCTTCCTTTTTGCCATGCCATAACTAGCTTTCTTCCACCTGTGCCAGCTACCCATCAGTAGACTATGGAAGACCTGTTGAAACTTTGAGTTGAAATAAATCTTTCTTCCCTGAAGTTGTGGATTTCAAGTGTCTTTGTTACAACAAGAAAATAAGACACTTAATTACAAATTTTACTTGTATTTCACCAAATTTTTCACTATTTCCATTTTCTGTTTCAGGATTCAGATAAGAAGCTCCCATTATATTTAGCTGTCATATCATTTTGGTCTCTCCTATGTGACAGTTCTTCAGAGTTTTCTTTTCTTTCATGATTTTGAGGTTTTTGAAGAATACTGGTCAATTATATTATAGAATGCCTTTCTGTTTGGGCCTGTTTCATGTTTTCTCATCATCACATTGAGATTGCATATTATTACTCTAATATCCCCTGTGTGCTCAGTGTATCATTAGTGGTCCATAATACCTTTTGGGTGATGTCGTACCTTTTTAATTTATTATTTATTTCTAGTTTTATTCATTGAGTTGCTATTTTTAGGACAAAAAATTAACAGTTTAGTGGCATTGGTACATATGTATCCTACCACCTCTGTTTAGTTTCAAAATAATTGATATTGTTCCTAAAGGAAACGTGTATCCATTCCCACCTTCTCCACACCAATCTCTGCTATATTATGAATTTACCTAGTTTGGCTATTTCAAAGGAGTGAAGTCATGCAAGAATCAAAGTTTATGTCTGGCTTCTTTTACCTAGGACTGTGTTTTCAAGGTTCATTGACATTTTAGTTTGCATCAGTACTTTGTTTCTTTCTATTGAGTAGTATGTTATATGTGTATTCATATATTGGATATCTAAGCTGTTTCGGTCTTTAAAATGCAGGGCTGTTATGAACATGTATGTACATTTATTTGCTCAAGTGCTGATTCACTATGATAATTCTGTTAGGAGGCCATTCTAATTTGTGTCAGGTCTGTGTCCATTGACTTTGAAGAATGAGATAAAAAATGAACAAAAGATGCAAGGTATAGATAGAGAAGACACTTCATTGGGGAGAAGTACTGGAGAAAAGTAAAGGACAGAGAGAAAAGCTTTTACTCATCAGAAGGTTGACCAGAAAGGGCTACCTGCATGGCAGTTCTTTATCTAGGGGTCTTTGCAGATCAACTAAGTAAGGGGACATTCCCACCAACCAGTTTGGTTGTTAAGGTTCTGCCCATAAGATGTGTCACCCCCAGCAATCGCTGTGGTATATTCCTTCATAAAGCTCTTTCACTTTGTGTTTTTGTAACAACTTACCATTTCATCATCAGTGTTTGTAGCGAGTGGTCAGCTACAGGCTGTCACAAGCTACAGTAACTGCTGTTCCCATCCATGCATTCTCCATTTCCAAGGAATCCTTTTATCCATAACTTCTGTATGTGTATCACTTCCTACCATAATTCTAACAAACTTTTCATGATTCAGGTATTCTTTAATTCCTATTGTACTCATTTGAATGAAAAAGTCTAATTTTGCTATTATATCATCAGGATGCCATAAAAATTGAAGTAGAAATATTTTTGAAGATAAATGTCTGAGTGAGTTATGTTTTTAAGCCTCTAAATATTTGTCATTTTGATGAAGTTATATATTTTGAATATCAGAATTCCCTTGTATTACAGTGTTTTAAAGAGTATGTGATAACCACAGCTACTCTACCCAGAGCTGTTATTTCATCACATTGACCAGTTTTCACATCAAGCTGCTAGCTAGGTCTTCAGAAATACTTCAGTGGGTAGTTTGCATTACAAATGATTCCGCTAAAGAAGAGAAATAAAATTCTTGTAGCAACCTTACTGTGGGTTTACAGGGATATAAGGTACTTCTGTATTGCAAAGCTACTGTGTGAGGGCTTTCGGTTACAGAGGCGATACTTAATTAAAAATGGGACTACTTTTTGTTTTTCTCCATTAAGGATATCCACTTGGTTTTGCTCTCTGTTTCCTCTCTTTTGTGAGTGCTTGTTTATGGAAGAGAGTTGTAAAAATCAACTTTACCAATTCAAAATTGTTGCTTTCTTATATTGTTGGTGCTTATTAAAACTAATAAAGATAAAAAAGTCCTTTTAAATCCTAATCATATGCATATACATGTGTATATGTACAAGTACAAGATGTACATGTACAAGATTTGCAGAACTTGTTTATTTCTCACTACTTCTGTCCCATTCTAAGCCACCATTGTTTCTGGGGCTTCTTAACATCACCCTACCGGACCTCCCTTTGTACTAGCTCCTTTTTCTCACAAATCTGTTCAATAACAGTCAAGTGACTGTTCTGCACTGAACATCAAATCATGCTACTCAGACATATCAGATCATGCTGGTATCCTTTTTTCTCTCATTATTTTGTAAAAGTTTATGATGGCTTCAAGATTGAATGTCATTGGACTCCCCCAGGGCCTTCCCTTGCTGCAGTCACATAGTCTCACTGGTAGTCTTCTAGCACTGCCAGCTTGAGTTTTTACACTTCCTCTTCTTTTATCTGAAAACCCTTTCCTCAGGTGTCCATAGGGCTTATCTCTTCACTATCCTCAGGTCTATTCTACAATGTTATTTTGTCAGTACGTTTTCTGTCAGCCCTTTATGTAAAATTAGAATGTTGCTCCTTTCCTCACCTTCAGTGCCCTCATTTCTTTTACATTTATGTACTTACTTCTACTTGTTTATCTTTTTTGTTGGGGGGGGGGGTACTGAGGCTCCTAGGTACTCTATCGCTGAATTATATCCCCACCTCTTTTTAGAATTGTTTATTTTATTTTGAGGCAGGGTCTTGCTTGCCACATTGTGTAAGTGGGACTTGAACTTACAGTTCCAAAACTGCAGAATTGTGAGTATATTTCTTTACTATATAAATTACCCAATCTTTGATATTCTATTTTGGCAGCACAAAACAGTCTGAGACTGCTATAATAAAGTGTCTAAAACTGGGTGGTTTAGGTAACAGAATTTGAATTATTTTCAGCACTAAATGTTCGAATTAAATTATTGGTTGAGGCTAGACAAGAGAAATCCTCAGTTGTGTGGTTTGCAGGCAATCCTTGATGTTCTTGGCTTGTGGATATATTACTTCATATGTATAGATATAGCCATCTTCCTGTGTATTTTCACATGATTTTCCCTAGGACTTGTGTCTGAATTTCTGCTTTTAAAAGGAAATCAGTCAGGTCAGTTTAGATCCCTACTCTAATGGCCTCATTTTCTGTAAAGACCCTATTTCCAAAAAAGGCTACATTCTGTGGATAAGGGAATTGGGGGGTGGATTTGAACTTCAGCTTCTCTTTTGTTGAGGAGTGACTTTTTGCTTTGCTTTGCATGTTTTGAAATAAAATCTTGCTAAGTCACCCAGGCCGGCCTCTTACTTAGTGATCTTCCTACCCTAACTCTTGAGTTCTGAGGTTAAATGTACATACTACCATGTTCAGCTGACAAGAAGTGACAGATTTTAAGGAAAAATTAGTAGGATTTGATAGCTGGAATCAATACAGAATAAGATCAGAAATGGAAAGAGTAAAAGTAAATCTTGAGTTTTTAAGCTCAACTGAGAGAATGCTGGTACATTGGAAGGAATAGGAATGTAGGGCAGAAATAGAAAGATAGTTTTGGATGAAAGTGAAGGCAAAGAGAAATGAATTTTATTGTAAATTGCTAAATTTGGAGTTGTATGTGATAGGCAATGGGTACATGATTTAGTCAAAATTAAGGAAAGAGAACTGTATCTACAGGTAACTTTGTTGTAAGACTCTTTGCAGTCTCTGAGGAAGAGAGGAGACAGACACAGAAGAGCTGCACCTAAGAAAGAAGATAAAGAAACAAGGTTACTTTGTTGAAATGGATACCTTTATTTATGGTAGGAAGGGAGTGATATGAGAAAATCTGCCCCTTTACTCTGTAAGTTCTGGTAATGTCTGGGCGGTGGGTTTAGTTGCCAAAGTGGTCCTTTCATGAACAGAAGTAGAGTTACCAGTTCCTGACAGCTGCAAGTCAGCCTCTGGGCATCTTGCTAAATTTTCAAATATAATTATACAGTAGACTTCCTTTAACAAATTCTGTGTTCCCAGCTATAATTATAACTGCTTTTCTTGCCTGTAGCCTGCTCTTTGTCTTACTCCTCTCCTTCCTGTCTCCCCCTGCTGGCTAGAATTATCCCCTGGTCATTTGGGATCTATGAAATGAGGAAAACTGTTAACTGTGATTTTTCTTTCTTGAACGTAGATTTAACATTGCATATCAATTTCCTTCTTTCCATTCTATTCTAAAATACGTTGCAGTAATAAGCAGTGTCTTAGTGCAGAATAACAATATTCTGTATTTTTATTTTCAATATGCAAATATAAATTAGGCACATTGTAAACTTTCTATGCGACTGTCAGAAAATGACCTCTTCAACTTAACCACTGATCTCATTTATTACATAAGAGTCGTGAAGTTATGCTCATGACCATGCCTTAGGTCATTTTTTTTAAACTAAAAACTTACAACAAAAATTAAATCGTTAAAAATCCTGCAGTATTTTCCAGAACTTAATCATGAAAGCCATTTATCAGATCAGAAATATCTGTTTTCTTATCTGTTTTTATCACCCAAATACCTATTATTAAAATAAATCACTATTATAAAAGATGTATCCTTTCAATAATTTTGAAACTCCGGGATGATAGACTTCAAGAATATATTCTCATGTCATTTGGATAATATTCTAAGTAATTCTGTGAATTTTTAAATAATTAAAATATACCTGTTTCTGAATATGCAGAAGAAAAATCAAACTTTAGCCTTGTGTAGAAGTTCAGAAGTAATTAGGAATTTATGTCAATACATTGTATGTATATTTTTCCTCGTGTACTTGTTTATTAATACATGCTTATAGTATTTGTTGTGTCAGGTTCTGTGTTAATTGCTAGCTTACCCTGAGGTTATTGTTCTGAAGGTTGTGATTAGATTACGAAGATTTTGCTTATGATATTTGAAATATACTTGGGAATAAACAATTGGGTATCAAATTATTAAAATAGTTCCATGTGTTTTGGGTATTATAAACATTAAGTAGTTGTAGTTCTCTTACATAATTATTGGTTGGCACTCTGTCTTCCATGTAAAACTGAAGTATTTAATAAACAACAAAATAAAAGTTTTGATAGATAAGTTTTTGAAAGACTTAGAAGTAAGCTTGAAGTTCCTTGGCATTTGAATGACAGGATTTTTTTTTTCTTATGTGTGTGAAAGAATAAGGGAATAGTTTAAGGTTATATTTCATGTGTGTGGGGCCTCATTCTGTCAGAATGGTAGAGTCTTGAAAAGCAGATTTTACTGAAATTTACTGTGTTAAGAAGTTGCTCTTTATAGACAATTTTGTGCTCCTGTAGCACGATTTCAGGTTGAGGAATGAGATTAGATTTGCTGGGACAAAGTATTTGCTGTCCCTTTTTTTTTTTCTTGAATAAGAATATTTACCCTTTAGCCTCAAATATGCTGTGATATTAGCTACTTTAAAATAGATTGCTTGAGACTCCTCATTTGGAAAACCTTAAATACGCATCATGATGCATTACTTGCAATAAACTTTGGCTATGGTTATATATAAAATGAAATGCTACAGCTGCTGACAGATGTCATTGGCAACTGACTCAAAACACAGATCCTTCAAAAAGAAATTACTAGACATTGGATTCAGGAAGTTAAGTCATTACAGCTGAAGATAAAAAAATACTCTTGTTCAGTATGTTTATTGTAACTTTTTGAAAAAAATTTTGATCTTGGTATTTGATACTTAAAAAACCATTCTTCTCAGTTACAGTGAATAAATGTAAAGGAATGTGGGAAATAACAAATTACCAGGCAAACGCTATGGCAGTAATTGTTGCAGTCAAGATTCATCAATGAGTGCCAAAAAAAGAGATGAACGTTTAAGGAGAAGTAGAGTCTCTACACAGTCTAAAACTACTTTCTCTGATTGTTCAGTACTTACAGAGGGAAAAGTAGGAACTTAATGGTGAAAAAAGATTTCAAATACCAAGTGACCAACATGAGCATCAGTAGTTATAAGGCACATTAACATTGAATGTAAGTATCCCCTGAAGAGGGCACAGTATTACCTATGGGATCTTCTAGAAGGAAAAAATGTATAACCTCCCTTTAATGATGACAAAACATTAGACACTCAAGTTGGGGGACATTCTACAAAATAACTTGTCAGTACTTCTTAAAAAATAATCAAGATCATAACGGTTAAATATTTGTTGCATGTTAGGAAAGATTAAAGAGAAGAAACAGCTAAACGTAGGTAATATGGGATCCAGAATATGGTTTGAAAATAGAAGGAAAAAAAAAACTCATTAGCAGTATACTTGGTAACATTTGAATAAGATTGATGATTGATTTAGTTAATAGTTTGAACCAATGTTTTACGGGTTTTTTTTTTTGACAGGGTCTTGCAATTTTATACTTTTTTTTTTAATACTAGTACTAGAGTTTTGAGTTCTGTATCATATTACCCTTGCAGGAACCTTGTACAAGAATATGTAGGAATTGTTGTAACTTTTATTTGAGCATAAAATTTTTTCAAAATAAAAGGTTAATTCTCTTATTTAGAAATCTACTGTGGCCTCATCCTCACTCATCGTGCTACTGTAGAAATACTTCTCTTAAAATTAGTGTCTGCTTTTAGAAATAATTATCTTAGGTGAAGTCCATTACAGAGTTCTTTCCAGCAAATTTGCGTAGTATTTGCCAATATTTTATATTTGTTGTCTCATTTCTGAATCTCTTTTAATATTATTTATATGTGGGACTTGGGTGTAGCTCAGTAGACATAGTGCTTACAGGCTTAGTAAGTGCAGTCCCTGGGTTCCATTCCCCAGCAGCACAGAAAGCAAGCATGGTGGTATACAACTGTAATCCCGTCACTCAGGAAGCTGAGGCAGGAGGATTGCCATGTGTTGAGGCTCGCCTGAGCTACATAGTGAGTTCAGGAACAGCCTGGACTATCCAGTGAGACCTTGTATCGTCATGGGGGAAAAAAACAATTATGGAGTGATACAAGTGATAATGTTTGCTAAGAGATATTAATTGGCTCTGCTGAAGTTTGTGTAGTTATAGAAACTTGGAGGATTAGAAGTGGATGACATTAAATTAAGAATGAATACATAGAGTCATTATCATGATTTTGCAAAAAAGCAGCCTTTTTATCTAATGTGTTCATTATAAATTTCACAGTGTTCCAGGTGCCTTTTTTATATAAATGACGTGCTAGGTGGATCTCAGCTATTAAAGAAGACATCTGTAGGGGCACGTAGTCAGCAGAAGCAACCCTTTTATTTTCTTAAGTACATGGCTGTTCTTTATCCACTGGAAATTAGACCAAAAAATGGGTCTTTCAGTGTATAATGCCACTCTCTGTATATGGAAAATTATTAGTTATATTTACACAGTGCAGGTTTATGCCTACAATGCCAAATTAAGCATATTAGAATCAGTGGCTCTGTTTTTTTTATATTGAATAATACTTGTTGATAAATAATTTTCTTAATATAGGAGGCTGTATAAGGTAGATTTCTATATTAAATGCAAAATTCACATCTGTAGGGTCATGTAGTCTTTAAAAAATAATTTAGAAATAGAGAAACCCAGAATACAATCGTTTCATAGAAGTAAAGGGGGGTAGGGATACTGAGAACTAGGCAGGAAGGGAGAAGGGAAGGGTTTGTAATTTTGATGTGATACATATGTGCACAAAAATCTCAAGTTCAGTGTAAATGTTATGTATCACATGCATACATGTCAATAAAGTGGACAAAAAGAAACCAGTAGTACCAAATGGAAGAAAAGTATTTTTAATTTTTTATAAAGAATATCAGCTTCTTATTACCAAGTATGTAGTTTTAATGTTATAATGTATTAAATTTATATTGACTTAGACTTGGTGTAGCTTGGAAAACTGATGGTGTTTTTGGTGCCAGTGAAGCCAGATACTAACTGTAATTTTGTGCTAGTCAGTTTGTCTTGCAAAATGTCTTTGTCTTAACTGACTTTAAGAATGACTTTTTACATTAAGGAGTATGTGAGAATGCTGTCAGAGAACTAGTGACACACAGCATGGCATCACCAAGAACTGGAGCAGGTTGTCCCACTCCCCATCCATTTTGAATCTTGTGTGCTGGAGATGGAGTGAGCAGCGTGTCTAGAATGTAAGAATCACCTTAAGGCATTTGGCATTGATTAGAGAAAATGTCTTTGAAAGAAATAAATTGAGCTACAAAAAACGCCCCCAGAAATTTAAAAATATTTATATGTTAATACATGGTTAACCCATTTTAGTTTTGTAAAATTTTTATATTGTAAACACAAAATCTTTCCACACTGACTCAATTCAGGTCTTAATAAGTTAATACTGCCAGATTTTTAACTAATAGAGTAAAAAGCAATACTATATAATACTATTTGTAAGCAACAGATTTTGGGCTATTTCAAATCATTTCATTTTATTCCTTTTTGTGTAGGAGAAAAGTCATTAGTTTGCATTTATAATCAGGACTTGCTTCCTGTAAAATTATTTATTTTAACTTTATATTTATAGATTTTGAAATTCACAATTCTAAATACAGCAATAGTAAGGCACTGCATTTTTGCATGAAACAAAAAGCACAATTAACATAAAGTCAGAGCCAGCCACAAATAAAAATGTTCAGCAAACTCTCTAAGGAAACAAAAATGCTTAGGGAAGCAGATGCCAGTGTTACATAGGTAGCTTACTACATTGGAGAGGAAAGGATACGGTTTAGGAGGGCGAGATGAGGCGAGAATGGTAGGTAGCAAGTAGTAATGTAGAAGCATCTGGAGAGCATTAGGCACTATTGTAAGTTCTTAAGTACTTTATACTGATGATGTCATTTCATCCTCCCAAATACTTTGTAAGTTGGAGTTTCAGTTTACAGAAGTATGGAGGCTGAGCGGGGTTTGACTTTTTACCAGAGATCTGTATCTTGAAGCCAAGATTCAAACACAATGTATTTTAACTTCAAAATATGTTGATACTTTCTCCATGAAAACAGTATGCGCCATTTACTGATCTACACGTTGTAGTTACCATTTACTGATACACAGAATGTTTTTTTTTTTTTTTCTTGAATACGTTTTGGGATTCTTTCAGATGGTGGGCATGATTTAGGTTTTCTTTAAATACAAGTTATGGAATAATGCATAAGACGCCTGGAGTCCTGGAAAGTCACCCAAGAATATCAGTGATAAGCACATTGCTTTCCTACATGGATTTGTTTTTAAACATCTGTGCAAAGTTTGTTTTTGCATAGGACAATTTTATATACTTGCTTCTGACTTTTAATACTTTTCAAGAAAAGCAAGTAGATGACACAAAAGGATGGATGATAAAGCATGGGTGTAACCTAAGTAGTGCTTGGGATAGAACCCAGGACTTCAGCATTGAGGTGTATCTCCAGTTGTTTTTTAAATTTTACGACTGCAGTCTTGCTAAGTTGACCAGGCAAGGCTTAAACTTTGTGGTGCTCCAGCCTTTTTTTTTTTTTCTCACATACAGAGCCTTAAGGCAGAGATTGATGTAGAATTTAAAAAAATTTTTTATATATTTTATTTTTTGATGCTGAGGACCAAACCCAGGGTCTTGCGGTTGCCAGGCAGATACTCTACCACTGAGTTAAATCCCCAACCCCTGACTTAGAATTTTTATAATCTGTGCCTGTATACTCTGTAGCTAACAAATATGTAATTTCTTTAATAGTATCTCTTATAATAGGGGCTTAATATCTGATTGAATTTACATTATTGTCACAAAAGTAAAGAAACACTATAGGTTCTTCTTTATAAAAATATTTTATCTCTGAATACTTTCCTTCTTGAAAAGAAAATTGGGTTATTGCTTTAAACAAAGGTTTAAAGTTTTTGTTTTTCTAGCTAGGACCATGGCAGAATTAAATGATCTTTGATAACAGATTTTCATTTTTTTTCTCTGCAAAAACCTTAAAAAGATATAGTGACTAAATTGTTTTGTTCTTAGACATTATATTTTCTTTCCTTTTGTCTTAAGGTTTCAAGACCTAACTTCAAATTCTAAGAGAGAAAGGAAATTAGTATTTTTGGTGAAAATTTTTGGTTAGAGGTGAGATTTCCTATCATGATTTAAAAAAAAAAAACAAAATAAAACAAAACAAAAAAACTTTACAAACAGTTCTAGAGCTGCACTCAGCTCCTGGACTTCTGTCTGCCCTATGTGAAGCCAGCAGCAATGAGTTGAATCTTCTTGTGCATTCGTTTTTTGTCTTTATATCTTCTTTCTCTCTACTCCTGATTGGACTGTGCCCACCAGAATAATCACAGATAATCTCTCCATCTTAGGGTTCATAAATCCCTTTGCCATGTGTGCTCACATATTCACAGGCAGTAGGTGTGAAGCACCTGCCTTCCATGGTTTCTTATACTTTCAGAGATATTTCCATTTGGTCAAGGATTATTTGTTTGAGTAGTAAGTTGAGTTCTTTTAAAATCTGAACAAAACTCCACAGTAATGGTTTACATCTCTGACTCTTTTAAATTTATTTTTCAATTTTGTGCTGTTGTGTTTCCCTTTCACACCTTTGCGGTGGCCATGGTAGCTCTTCCACTTGCTTGCTGGAAGTCAGGACATAGAGTGCATGATGTTTTTTTCTATGCTTGTTTTTGATAAAGAAGCCACACATTTTATAGTTTGGCTGTGTATATCAATTTACCCCTTTACTATTAAAGCCTGCTCTTGTTACTGTTCTTTTTCCGGTGTTTAGTGACAAGATAACAGGTGAATCTTGAACTTGTACCATATGAATTTCTCTTCCTGATATGCTTGACTCCAGCTTTCTACTGTTAAAGGTGAAGAAGAAATATGACAGCCAACTTTCTTATATTTTATTTTATACTAAAGAGTTAGCTGGGCAGAACATTTATTAAGCAGCTGCTGTATTATAGAAACAGATAACTTTACTAACACAGCTGCCTTTTAATAAAGTACATGAATGTTTGTGTTTTATGTTTTGAAATTTTTATTAGATTAAATTACATTAATTGAAAGAGGCATGTATGTATTTTATGTGTATTTAAAGATCAAATTACCATTTGTGTGTACTCTTCAACTTAAATTTGTAGTCTGGAATTTTTCCCAGAGCACAGAATGTAATTTGTATTCAAATGGATTAACTTATTCATTGGACAACCTGAAAAAAAGACCAATTTATATCTGTATCTGTATTCGAATACTCTAAAGAGGTATTTGATACTTGCTAATTTATATATACTTTTGTCCTTAATTTAATAATGAATCCAGAAGAGTTAGATTTGTTAAGTAATGCATAACATAAGACCAGTGCTACATAACTCTAAAATTAATTTCTTTCTCTTCAGTTATAATGCCAGTTTTGCACTCCATTTGCTGTCAGTGAAAATGTAGGTGGCAGACACACCACATATTTATCATTACTGAGTTCACTGTATCATATAGAAGAAGTACATTAGTATGCCGTATAGAAAATCTAACACACATAAACAACCCCTTAGCATTTTTAAGAACATATCTGACTTACTGGTTATATGCTAAAAATCTTTTAGTGATGTGAAACATCCACATAGCCTACATTCATTCAACCTTTCAGAAAAGTGCTGCTTTCCCTGCTGAATGAGCACACCTTTTATGTATCCTGGTGAATATCACACATTATAAAGTTTTTCCTTTTCCATTTGAATCTCTTAATCTCGACATAAATTATTCTTAGATAAAGTGCACTCTGGGAAAAGCAATTTTTGAAGTTTTGTTGTATATTTATGCTTGGTGCTCTGTTATCCTGAAGTTGGTGCTTTCACTTTCAGTTCCAGACCCCTGGGGGTGGAGATTGGTTCTTTTCCTGACTTCTCTTTTATCTTATGAACTTCCAAGTTGTTTAATATTCTCTAACCTATAGATTATACGCACATTGCATTTTATGTCTGTCTCAAAATGCAGTATTTTTAAGACTTTCCCACATTGGTATATTTTATTGAAATTACTAAATATGAAAACATAATTTCTATTTTTTATTTATTACTTGTTCATTAATGAATGGATTTGACTGAGTCAGGGTCTTGCTCTGCTATCCAGGCTAGTCCTGAACTTACTCTTTAGCCTAGGCAGGCCTCTAAGTCATGGCAGTCTTCCTTTCTCAGTCTCCTGCTGAAATTAAGAGCTGTATGCCACCACACCCAACTGTGGTGTGGTGCTGAGGGATGCAACCTAGACCCCTCTAGATTAGGCTAGCTCTCTAATCACTGAGCCTTACCTGCAGTCTTTAATGTCTAGTTATATATGTACTGGCTTACTCTTCATAAAAAAATTATAATGAGTTCACGTAAGAGAACAAGAAGTGAATGTATATAAAGCATGAACATTTTAATGTTTTTGTTTTAATCTCATAGATATGTATTTGCAATGCATTCCAGATTTAGTACATCTCAACAAGACAAGTGTCCTTGCCTTTTCTTTTATTGAAACAAAACAACTTACAGTTGAAAAGTTTGTTAGATTTTTCTTTGTCATCTTGTTTGTGTCCTTACATTTTTTCCTCTCTATTTCTAAAATTAAAATTCCAAAAGGGAAAATAGACAAGCATCCTAGAATTTAAAAGTTAGAATTTTATTTCCTGGATAGTCCATACTGACCTCAAACTCGTTATCCTCCCGCCTCAGCCTCTAGTGCTGGGATTACATGTGTGTGCTAGCATGCATGAGCCATATACACAGCAGTTCTTACTTTTTCTCCTGTTATCCTTTAGAGTTTTATCTTACACCTAGAATTCCTTGTTTTCTTCACCCTTGCTCATTATATCTGATTAGTTAACGTAGTTTTGTTCCTGTCAGTTTTGTACTGTTCTCAAAAGTCTAGGCAACTCTTCTGCACCCTTTTTTCAGAAATATTTCAGAAGTCTCTTAATTGATACCTTTGCAAGGTATTAAATCTATCTGCTACATCGCTCAGATTAATCTTCCTAAGGCATTGCTTTGACCTTTCTGCTCTCTTGTTTAAAACCTTAGTTGATACAGTTTTGTTCCTATGTTGCAATGTAGAATTTACAGTTCAGTGTTTAAAGTTTTCTCATAAATTTACCTAATTTCTTCTTAGGCATTTTCTCCACTGTTCAATGATAGTTCTTAACATAGGGAGAACATTTTTATATCCTTCCTCATAACGTGCTCTATTTTATATTTTTTTCTCCTTTTTGTTTATTATGTCTTTTGTGTTTTCTTTTTCCTCATGAACAGTGCATATGCATTTTTTTTTTCTGCCAACCTGCAGCTCGTGTTCTGCTTCCTCAGTGCAGTTTCCCTGGATGATACGCTCCTCTGTGATTTCACCATCTCCTGCATTCCTGTTGTGCTCTGTTACTACCCTCAAGATACTTTTTAACTTAGTGTTTTCACTATTAGATATATTCCCAACTGAATTTTTAAGTGTTGAAGACAGGGACGACCATGTTTTGCTCCTTGTATCTGTCCTAGGCTAAATACATTTCACTACAAATGCTCAGTGATTAAAAAAGTATTAGTTGATTGCCCTCACGCATCACTGATAGAAGAGTAAGACCTTTCTGTTCAAGAAATGAGGGATACCAGTAGTATTCCCTGGGCTTGGAAGGACTGGGCCTCTAGGATACGTGAGCAGTGAGCAGCAGGAGTGCTGCAAGTAACGCTTCATCTCCGCCAGCATGCTCTTACTAGTTTCTTAATTTTTTGGCAATTTCAAAATTATTTTTTAATTACCTATTGCATCCCTTTCTCCTTCACATCCTCTTACCCACCTCCCCCACATAGTTTCCTTTCCCTCTCCAGACTGTCCATCTTCTTACCTTCTTCCATTTCTTCTCACATTTTTTTTTGTTTAGTTTTCTCATATTAGAGAAACCATATTACATTTAACTTTCTGGGTCTGATCCATTTCTCTGAGCAGAATGGTCTTGAGGTGCATCCATTTTCCTACACATGACTCAAATTTGTCTTTTTTTGGGTGGAGTTGGGTTATCATTCGGTTGTTCCATCTGGTCCTGAACTCACTGGTGTAGCCCAAGCTGGTCTTGAACTCTTGGCAATCCTCCAGCCTCAGCCTCCCCAGTGCTGGGATTAGAGGCATGGCCACTACACCCAACTTATGTGGTGCTGGGAAATCAAACCCAAGGCCTTATGATTATTAGGCAAGCACTTTAACTGCTGTGCTATTCCTCCAGCCCTCAAATTTGTCATTCTTTATGGCCAAGTAGTACTCCACTATTTATATACACCACATCCTCTTTATCCATTCATCTGTAGTTGGGCATATTACTTTCTTTCAGGATTTGACTCACTCTTCTCCTCCTGCTGCTCTCCATTCCAAAGCTTTCCTCTAGCATCCTACCGTGTAACAAGTACCTCCTCACCTCTCTGGTGAGTGGTCTTTGACTAAACTGATCCCTGGTATCAGAAAGGTTGGGGTCCTACTAATGTATAGCTGATTATAGTTCATTGTTTAGTTACAAGCAAGGAGCCTGGTTTATTACTTTTTGATGAGCAAAAACCAGAAAATTCTTTTCTTCCTCTCTACTTTTATTGGCATATGTTTTCTTTAATAACACATTTAGTAGGGCAAACTACCCTTAAAATTACATTTTTTTCAAATGGTTGAGCAATTCTTTCTTCTACATATACATCATACTAATATGCTGTATCTTTAGACAAAAAGGGAAACAATGGTTAATATATTCTGGACATTAATACATTTTCAGTACTTGTCAATTCATGTGATATGTAAACCCAGAAATAATAAGATGAAACTTTCTTTTTTTAAGAAAAACTTGTTAAACTCAAATGATTAGACGTCCTAGTTAATACACTAAAATAATCTGTTATAGGAAAATAAACTTAGAAGTAAACTTACTATTTAGATTCATTATTATTTTAACTTAAGGTTGTATTTCTTCTAGTAGTTTGAACATCACATATTTCATTGGTATTTTTTGAAGTTATAATAACCATAGAAAATTAAAAGAATAGCAAAGTTGCACTGAAACTAAAAATTACTGTATTTGCAAATGTAAATCATAATTCACATAAATGGTGTAGTTTGATACATTTTGAATATAAGCAAGCCTTCCCCACACTCCAGCCTGCAGATCTCTGTGCCCATTGGGGATGAGGAGTGGCGCTGAGACTGCTGCTCAGCCTGACGTGACAGCTTGCAGGAAGCCAAGCCACGCGCCCGGGGTCTGTAAAGGGCCTCTCCGCCACCAACTCTGGAGAGCCGCCAGCCAGTTCTGTGCATGGAGTAGAGACCCGACGCTAGGGGCCTTTGACTGCTTCCTGCATACCTCACTGTTGTGTCTTTTCTTCACTCAAAGAAGAGCTTAGGTTTCTAAAAGTGTGAAATGTGGTTTTCACCTCTTATATGCTTCCCCTTAGCGTATGTATATAAAAGCACACTTCTGGATTGTTATTGTGAGGGATATAGGTGGAATGTTGACGCAAATCATGGGTAGGTGATCCAACTGATGGCCCTTGTCTTTGTGTGCTCTCCCTGCATCCTACTGTAACAAAACAGGTGTCGAGTGGTCAAGTTAAAATTATTTAAACATATATGAACACATTTTACTTGTCCTGGTTTACCAGGGACTTTGAGGCTTAAGATTGTGGGAAATGCAAACTGGTCTTTAGTATATTTTTTTGGATTATTGTAGTTTTATCTTCAATTTCTTATTATTTGTGATACTAGGAAATAAACACAGGACTTTTACTACATCCCTGACGATTTTTAAATGTTTTTATTTTGAGATGGGATCTTGCTAATAAGTTACCTAGGCTGGCGTTGAACTGGTGATCCTCCTGCCTCAGCCTCCCAAAGTCCTGGGATTTTAGTTGCGTAGCACCATGCCAGTGTAGATTATTATAGTCTTAAAATTTTAACTTTGATCGTGTTCTCTGCCATATTGTTATAAAAGTGTTATACCAAATCTTTATATAACAATATTTGACAATGTTAACCAATTGAGAAAGTTTCCTTTATATTTCACATAGTGCCTTTCAGTGATAGTTTATAAAAATGTTCTTCAATTGTTACAAGATACATAGTACAGATAGCATTTTGTAAGAAGTTGGCTGTTGTTTTTTGTGTTATAGAGTAGTAGGAAAAGTTTAATAAAATATTATTAAAACTTTGCCTTTAGAAATAGAAATACAAAAAACTCCATTTGTAATCTTGCCATTTAAAAAATTCTTAGGTATGCTTTTATATTTAATTTTTAGTAGCTTAAAATTTAAGATCACAGTTATTAGGTGTATTTCTGCATTTTATATATTACTCCCAGATGCTACAGTATTAGTTTTTATCACTGCATATTTTATGAAATGTCAGCCTTCTGTTGGCTTTTCGTGTAGCATTGTTAGTGATCAAAGCCACAATATAAAGGACGGGAATCTAAACAGTTGGCTTATCTTTGTCCATCACTGCTAACAAAAATAGTATAAATTATTTTATTATACAAAGTTAAATATGACAATTATATGCAAGGAAATAAATGTCTTTGTTTTTTATTGAAATAAAAATATTCAGATGTTTAGTATCAAGAAAGTCTGTTAGAGGAGAACTGATTTCTAATTTTACGAAGTTTTCCTTGGTGAGAAATGAGGATAATATCATGTATAATGTTGTAACACTTTACTATTCCTAGAAAAAGCCACACTGTAGTATCATTTAGTCTTTAAACTCCTTATTTTGTTATATATACTCCTTTTATAATGAAAAAGTGGTTTTTAATCTTAGTGTGTATATTCTTTTTTTAAAGCTATATGTGTCTTTTTATTATAGTTTTTCTTGGCCTTCTTTTGTAGCTTAAAATTTGATTTCCTTGATTTAAAGATTATTTTTTATTTCATTGATTTCAATACCACGATTAAAGTGTATACAGGCAAACATTCAAAACCCAAAAGAAAATCTGTAAGAATAAAACTCTTGAATGATTTTAATCATCTGTTGTGTATGCCCCACACAGCAGTTGGTTCAATCAATTTTATGTTTAGGGATGCGTTTATTAAAATCAGCTGCTGCTTTCAGTAAATCATTGAGAAAGATACTGGCTTTATACATGTGTTTTTGGGTGGTGCCAGGGTTTACAATCTCAGCCTTGCAAGTCAGTAATACTGGAGACAACTCCTAACTACCCTGAAAGTCTGGGTGTTTCTTTATTGTCAGTATTTTAACTAGAATGTGGATTTAGACTAAAAACTGATTTTGTATAAATATACTTTTATGGCTGGCTGTAGCAATCTTCCATTTGTAATAAACATGATCAGCAGGTTGATTTCAGTATTTTATTTTCGGTTTTGTGTACAGTTTCTATTTTTACAAATGGATGAAAATTGTTTTCCCATAGAAGAGCTATATAATTTGAAATTAGTTTGAAAGAAAAAAGCCTTTGGATAAGAGTTCGAGGCTTTAAGTTTTTTATGTGTATTATACATTAAATCCAAAGTGTGATCCGTAGGTTAACAGTATTGGTATAATGTGAGAGCTTATTATGTCACCAGAGTGGTCTTTGGTGTTATTGTTACTTGTAAGAGAATTCTGCAGAAATGCAGAATCTTAGGTCCAACTCCTGTACTCACTGCAGTCTCTGTGTAATCAGAAGTTTCAGGTACTTTGTGTGAGCATTAAAATTTGAGAAATTCTGTTAAACACTTCTTAGATAATTCACTTGCTTTGTATGAGTGCTGTTGTTTGTGGAATGCTGTTATTGTTACTTGATCAGTCACACTTCAAATGTTAGAGGAAGCAGTAGAAACAACATTTTAGTGAGGCCTAGGAGTAAGCAGGTGTTCAATATAGAACTCATAGCACCATTTTCTCTTTTCCATACTTGCAGTGGAAATCAACAGCAGCTTTGTATTTTATGTGGAGACCTTCAAGTTACCCTACTACAAATAGCAGGTGCTTGCTTTTGATCAGAGCAGTGCCTTAGCAAGTCCCCAAATCCCAGTACCTTTTCTCAACAGTAAGCATTTCTAAAGCATTTTGTGCAGTGTAATTTCTCTAGAAGATGCCCTGAAAAGCGTTACTAGTCAAGTGAGTTTGAATGACTGAATACTTTGTTGTTCTGTTGAAGAATTGTAATATAGATTGATATATAAAGAGATCTAAAAGCCTGGTATACCTTATTTAGAGTCAGCATTTTCCATATTTATTTGACCATAAGAATGAAAACGCCCCGACACCCACAGCCACACCCACCCACCCACTGACCCCCTGACTCACTGACCCCCTTCACTATCCACACATCTGTTATCCTACTATCTTTTCCTTTAGTATTTGTACAAACTGGCTTCTTCTCAGATTTACTTATCTTAATCAAATTAAGAGAAGGGGCAGCTTTTGAAATTCTTGTTTTGTCATGCCATATAAAACATAACTTCTATTGTTGAATGCAAAAGATGCCATTTCAGCCCATACCTGCTGAAGGGATTAAGCATTAAGCATCATTGACATTTGATGCAGGTGAGAAAGCCTCTGAAGAATGGAAATGCTGAATTGATCCCAGTCAGATCTGGTGGATATATGGAAGAGAAGAACTTGAGCAAGTATTCCGCATATTGGTTGAAAGACGAAGACCATGAGCAATGAACAAGTTAAACATTTCATATACTTTAATGTTGATGAATTGCTAGTGTAGGATGGGTTCTGTAGTTGGCCTTGGATAAAAAGTAGTGAAAAATATGTAGCTCTGTCCACCAGTTGCTCATTGAGGAAAATGTAATACAGAATGCTAAATATAGGGGAGGCAAAAATTAAAATGTTAAGTGCAAAGCCTTAGAGATTTGTAAAGAGTAAAGTTGGTAGCCAGGCTTGGTGCTGTAGGCCTGTTATTCTGGTTTAGATCTGAAATGTTCCCCAAATGTCTTATATATTCAGATGTTATGGATTGTCTATGGGCAATTTAGTGAGACCTTGTCTCAAAATCAGGAGAATAAAAATGGGGTAGGGTTCTAGGTTAATGTGAAAGCCCTGAGCTTTATCCCTCGTACCTACATCCCTTCCCACCTCCAAAAAAGTCAGAATATTCTGTTCTTAAATGCCAGAGACAGGATATACCTGCAGTTGCAAGTTAGGGGAATTAAAGTACAATAGTGATTTCAAAAGTTTAGGACTAAAAATTAGACAGGATTGCAGATGTTTGAAAAAAGGCTCAAAATGCAGCCTATTTATTATGATAGTTCAATAACTATCCTCTGGAGTGAGCTGTCTCCTGGTTATTTCACATTGCTACCCCTTACATTCTCTTCAGCTGTAATGTGAGAATATGTGGTAAGAGAACAGCACGTCTGGCTTAAAGAAAAGTTTTAATTAGTATTACTTCAGACTTACAGAATACTTGTAAGAATAAAAGTGTTACAGTTTTTACTCAGATTTACTTGTGTTCAATAATATGTCCCACTTGATCATTTTGCTGCTTGCCTTTCTTTCTCTTCATATATACACTTGTATACATGCTCTCACATGTGCACACATTTTTTCCCACTGAGATATTTGAGCAGAGATCAAATACATCATGGCTATTTATCTTTATCCCTAAAAACATTTCAGTGTCTGATTCCTGAGACTAAAGTGTCCTTGTGCACAGCTGTAATAGCATGATCAGATTGTTTAACAGCGATAAAAGACTACATGAAATCTATTGCCTATACATATTCCCATTATTTTCAAGTGACCTAGTGTTACTTTTTATAGCATTTCCTCTTTAATAAGAGTCTAGGTCTAGGATGATATCCTGCATCTGTCATTTCTTTAGCTTTCTTTAATTTGAGATGATTCTAAAGTTACATTTACATTGTTACGTTCTTTACAAAATTGACTTTTTAAAAGAGTAAGCCCTCCATTTGTCGCCCTCCCTCCTACCTACCTACTAATTCTTCTAGGCATTTTCAGTTCTTTCCTCATGATTGGATTCAGTTTATGGGCTCCAGCCAGAATACTGTATAGGTGACATATTTCTCTCTGGTGTCACATTTTTGAGGTTGATTTTGATGTCTTAGTCAGAACGCTGTCATATGTATCTGCTGTGGAGTTGCTATCTACATTGTTTTTTTGTATATAAAAATACAGTCTTAAAACCACCTACTTTGCATTTTCAGCTTTTTTTCACATCCGGCAGTGTCAACATTCCATAGTAAGGAAAAATTATTCTAAATGGTGTACTTCATTATTCAGTCACTATTTCATTCCCATGTAAGCTAACATTTCTGTTCTCATCTATGTTTTCCAGTTGATTATAGTTCATTACTTGTTTTGGTGCATAATTGCCCAGGTTTGGTGAGGTGAAATGCGTCAATTACTATCTTCCATCACATACTGCATGCTTCCGTACGTTCTGACACAATGGTTGTGGTGGTTGCTTTCAACTCTTCTATTCCATTCCTGCTCTTGAAGCAGCAGTTTCCCTGGAGAGTTCTGATTTTTTTTTTGTTGGTTTGTTTTTAAATTTGGGAATGATGTTAGAAATTAAGATAATTGTGCTTATTGCTACAGTTTTTTTAATCCTCTTTAGATGTGTTATACACATACACATCTAAATTAGTGTGTGATACATGTGTGCACCCATACATGTATATACACTTACATGTGTACACCCATACACATGTACATCTACACATGTGCATAGGATATGCAAGTGTACACCCATACATGTGTACATTTATACATATATACCTACATATAACTGCTAAACAACATTCATACAGACATATGCATATTTTAGAAATCATTACATATTATCTCTAATTCTAATCCATTCCCATAGGGCTCTTTCTTGCATTTTCCCTTCTCATAATTTTACGTCTCCTCTTTTAGAGTGAACACATTTGCTTCCAGTGGTATCCTCCCAATTATCTATTTGCTCATCTGAGTAATATAGCTAAAATAGTTTTGAAATTCCTTCACCATACTATTAAAAACAACAGCTCTACCAACAAGAATTTCAAGATGTGTTAGAAGTTTTTCCTTATCACATCACTCAGTTCTGTGGTTATGTAAATCACATGTTATATTCATTATTACTTAGAATAGTTCTTTTTTTATCATGTAACTGTGGATATGGTGTGAATTTGCAATACTGTTGATAATCACTTCTTTTAGTTTTTTTCCCCTAGCTTTTGTGTACCATGTACACATTCTTGTTGCTTTAGTTTTATTTTTTGAATACGCAGAAAATTATCATAATTTTTTCAAAAAGTAATTGTACAAGTGTCATTCTTTTTCTCCTTTTCATTCCACTACCTCCTTTGATCTTTGTCAAATTATTTTTTTTCATTCATCTATGTCTTTTGGAAATTGCTCCATATCAATTGACAGTTTGTCTTTTTTGCAGTTGCTTTCTATGTTTTATGTGTATCATAGTTTATGTATATTCCCTTTATTCCATCCTCTTGCCAGATTGCCCCTGCCAGGGTTTTAAGCACTGTGTTAAATAGAAGTGGTGAGAGTGGACATCCTTGTCTTGTTTCTGATTTGCGGGGTATTACTTTCAATTTTTCACCTTTTGGGATGAAGTTGGCTGTAATATTGTCATAAATTGTTTTATCAGCTTGAGTTAGCATCTGCTATTTTCACCAGAGTTTTGATCATGAAGAGATGTTGTATTTTGTCAAAGGGTTTTCCTGCATCTATTGAGAAGAAAATGTAGTTTTTTTTTTTTTTCCTTGCTTTTGTTAAGGTGGTATATATTACATTAACAGAGTTGCTTATGTTGAACCAGCCTTGCATCCCTGGGATGAAGCCAACTTGTTTGTGGTGCATGATCTTTTTAACAATTTGCAGCTTTCTGTTTGCAAATATCTTATTGACGATTTTGCATCTATATTCATTAAGGAAATTGGCCTGTAGTTTTTTTCTTTATTGGGTCTTTGTCTGGTTTGGGGTTCAAGATCATACCTGCTTTCAAGTAGTTGGGCAGTGTTCCCTGTCTTTCAACTTCATGGAGACTTTAAAGAGCAGTGGCTGAAACTCTTCCCTAAAGTTCCAAAAAAATTCTCCAGTGAATCCATCAAGTCCTGGACTTTTCTTTTTGGGAGATCACTTATTAATGCCCCAATTTTACCTCTGGTTATTGCTCTATTCTGGGTTTCTGTAACTTCCTGGCTCAATTTTGGTGTATCATATGTGCCAAGGAACTTACCCATTGCGTATGAATTCGTGAATTTGCTGGAATACAATTTTTTGAAATAGGTTCTTTTAGTTTGGATTTCAGCATTATCTGTTGTGATTTCTTGTGTTTCATTTCTAATTGTATTGACATGTATTTTTCCTTCTTTTAGTGAATTTAGTGAAAAGTTTATCAATCTTATCTTTTTGAGCAACCAATTCTTTGATTCAGCGATTTATTATTATTATTATTATTATTATTATTATTATTATTATTATTGTATTTTGAGACAGGCTCTCACTGTGTAGACCAGGCTGATTCTGAACTCACTATGGAGCCCAGGCTGGCCTTGGCATGACAGCAATCTTCCTGTCTCAGCCTCCTGAGTGCTGGGATTACAGGTGTGTGCCACCACGCCCAGTATATATGTTGCTGGGGAATCAAACTCAGGTACTTAGTGCTTATCTTAGTGCTTGCTGTGCAAGCATTTAAACCACTGAGCCATTCCTCCACCCCTGTATCATTATTGTTGTTGTTGTTGTTGTTATTATTATTAGTTTCAATTTTATTTGTTTTCATTCTAATTCTGATAATATTTTTCCTTCTACTGCCTTTAGATTTATATTATTCTTGTTTCTCTAGGACTTTGAGCAGCATCATTAGATTGTTTATTTGAAGTTGCACTGTTTTTTTAATAGATGCCCTCAGAGCTGTAAATTTTCCTCTTACTGCTTCCATTGTGTCCCACATATTCTGATATGACAAGCTTCCATTTTAATTTCACTTTAGGAAGTTTTTGCTTTCTTTGTTGGTTTCTCCTGTGATCCGTTGTTTGTTTGATATATTATTTAATCTCCAGGTATTTGTATAATTTCTGTAGTTACTTTTACTACTGATTTCTAGTTTTTCCCATTTTATTGGTGTATATATATATATATATATATATATATATATATGCAATACATAAAGTTTACATTGATCTTGCGTATTTTGTGCATATCCCTATCATAGCAAAATTACAAATCTTTCCCCTTTCCCTTTTCGACCCTCTAACTCCCTTTTCCTGTTCCCATTATTTCCCACCATAAGTTCTGTGAAATCATTGTGATTTAGGTTTCTTGTATCAGGGGAAACATTTCAATTTTTCACTTTCTGCTTCTGACTCACTTCAATAAGCAAGATGGTCTCAAGTTGCCTCCACTTATCTATAAAATCCTCCAACCTATCTGTCTTTATAGATGAGTAGTATTCCATTGTGTATAAAAACCACAGTTTATGTATCTGTTTGTCTTTTATGGATATTTTGGTGTCTTGCACATTTTAGCTGTTTGTTAGTTGTGATGCTGTGAACATGGGTATACATATATCCATGTTATATGTTGTTTTTGACTCTTCTGGAAAAATTCCCAGAGGAGATATCACTGGATTGAAGGGTATATTTATTTCCAGTCTATTGGGAAACTTCCATACTGCTTTCCATAGTGGTTGTACCAATTTGCATTCCCACCAGCAGTGCAAGAGGGTCCCTTTTTCCCCACTGCCTCGCCAACACTGATTGCTGTTTGTGTTCTTGATATAAGCCATTTTCTCTGGAGTTATTTAGGGATAGCTATTCTAGGGCTCCTACTCTGCTGCCATCTTCTGATTTCTAGTTTTATTTCACTATGATCTGAATATATGCAGAGAATGATTTCATTTCTTTTGTATTTATTTAAGCAAATCTTGTGTCCAGGGATATTTTCTGTTTTGGAGAAAGCCCCTTGTACTGTTATGAGAAGATGTATTTTTTTAACATCAGATATAATAGTAGTCAGTAGATACCTGTTAAATCCATTTGCTCCAGGATGTGATTTAGCTTTGATATTTCCTTGTTAATTTTTTTGTCTGATTGACCTGTCTGTTTTTGAGAGTGGAGTAGTCAAGTTCCCTAGTATGATTGTATTGGGGCCTATTTGGCTTTTCATTTCCAGTAGTTCCAGTTTTATGTTAACTGGGTGAGCCTACATTGGGTGCATATATGTTTGTAATTCTGTTATCTCTTCCGATAAATTTTTTGGAACTTTAGGGAAGAGTTTCAGCCATTGCTCTTTAAAGTCTCCATGAAGTTGAAAGACAGGGAACACTGCCCAACTACTTGTTTTGTTTGAAGTTTTCAGTGGATGAGAATGGTATAGCTACTCCTTGTTTCCCAGCTCCAGCAGCATGTAATATTCTTTTCTAGCCTTTTACTTGCAGCCTGTGTGTGAAGTGTTTCTCTTGCAGACAACATACGGTTGTGTTTTGATCCACTCTGCCACTCTACTGGTGAGTAAAAACCATTAACAGTGAGAGTAATCAATGTAAAATGTTTACTGTACCGTTTTGTTGTCCTGTTCTTCTAGTGTTGGTTCTTTGGTTTTTTCTTTTTGTTACATTTTCTCTTTTATATTTCCTTTTCTCTGTGTTCTTTGGTGTTACTTTTTTATTTGTCTCTAAGATTCTTCCAAGTATTTTCTGCAATGCTAGGATAGGGGTTACAGATTTCTTTGGAATTTATTGTCATGAAAAATTTCATTTCTTCTTCAATTTTCCAGGATAATTTTGCTGGGTGCAACAGCTTGGATTGACACTTGCTTTCTTTTAAAGCCTGAAAGATTTTGATCCAGGCTCTTCTGGCCTTTAAGGTTTGTGTTGAGAAATTTTTGGTAATTTCAATAGGTTTTCCTTGGTAAAATATATGTGTTTTTCTCTTACTACTTATAAGATTTTATCCTAATGCTCAGTTTCTGGGGTTTTGATTATGATATGTTGGTGAGTTTCTTTTATCATCGAAGTTATCTGGTGTTGCACAAACTTCTTGTTCGTGAATATTGATTTCTTTTTCTAGAATTAGGATTTTTTTTTTGCATGATTTCAGTGAATAATTTTTTTATGCCTTTGGTGCTGTCTTCTGCTCTTTCTTCCACCCTTATATTCTGAGGTTGGTTCTCCTTGAATCATCCATCAATTCTTTTATCATATTACTTTGCTTGCACCTGATTTTGGAGTCATGCCTGATTATGGCATGTTTTTCCTCAGCCTTTTCTTCAAGGTTTAAAGGTTTTTTTTTTTCTTTTTTAAAAAAATTACCTGATATTTTAGATAATTTCTGTGAGCTAGCATTTGTACATTACTCTTCAAAGAGATGGTCTGGAGAACAGCTGACTTCCCTTTAAGTTATGAGTGTGTAAATGATTGATCATTATCCTTAGTAAAATCAGATTAACTACATTGAAAGTAATGTCATCAAGCCACTTCCTCTCCATTCTTCTTTTTGTAATTACTTTGCACAGCACACTTACAGCCAGATTGTTTTTGTTGTTTTCCTGAGGCCATTGTTGGATATTAGGATCCTGCTTTGGGGACTGTGATACGGTTTGCTGATTTTTTGTAACTTGGTGTTGTGGTTGCTTTTGTTTAATATGGAAATGATCTTTTTGTCAAAGTATGTATTTTGTTCTTGAAAATATAAAAAATCACTGAAATGAACATAAAATTTTATTATAAAGCACTATACTTAACTGTTTTCTCTTGAAGGATATTCTCAAACTTTAATGATATTAAAGATTTCTTACACTTTTTATTTTCACTTGTGCAGTAAAACTTTGGATGCATATAATCCAATATTATAATTTAAATGCAACTTAATAGTTACTGTTTTTCTTATTAAAATATTGTAACAATCACGATTTTATATTTTACATTATTAATTATAACTCATGTTTAATATAGTGTGGATAACCAAAGATTTTAGTAAGACTAAAGTAATTTGCTGAAAATTAGTCTCTAAGTAGCTTTTGTTTAACTTTATTGAGAGAGGGGTGTGGGATATATAGTAATGATAGGCTGAGAACCCTAGTTTACTTGTGTTATAGTCTGTCACAGTTTAGCTCAGGGAGACTTGGAAGATAAGTGTAAGACTGCAGAGCAGCTTTGTATGACATACCTTTATTTTAAGTGTAATACAGAAGGCACAATTTGGTGAATGATCTTCATTTTAAATGAAGGACTCTATTCAGTATTATTAAAATACCTTTTATTACATAAAGCATAAGTTTAATTTTGTATTGCATTATTATTGAATATTACAAATCTGTCTTTTTGAGGGATATCTCAGAAGCCATATGAGATTTGTCTCTGAGAATTAAACGTGCTACATATACCTGTTAATATTTACTGCCTCTGATTTGGTAAAATGAATTTTCCTTTTTTTGATTTTTAATCAGAAATTGAGAAAATGTACTCTGTACACAGTAAATTTTGTTTTTCTACATGACAGAATTTTCTAGTTCCTAAAAGACTATCTTTTTTCTTAAAGTGTTTTTTCCCAATGCATAAATACTAAAGAATGTAATGTGAGGTAATTAAAATGGTACTTTTAAGTTCTAAAAATCAGAAGTACTTCTGAGCAAAATTTTAGTTGCTAAAAGTTTCAGGTAAACTAGACATTATTATTACATATAATTCAATACTACTCATAATTGATTTCTGCTAAAACTTTAGATAATGAAAAATTACATTGTTTTCTGATGTACATGATCTTTAAAGAATTAGAAATTTAGTAGCTGGACGAATGGCCCAGCAGTTAAAGCCTTGCCTAGCAAGCTCTAGGGCCCAAGTTCGATTCTCCACCACCACATAAGTTGAGCATCGTGGCACAGGCCTGTAATCCCAGCACTTAGGAGACAGAGACAGGAGGATTGCTGTAAGTCTAATCCTCGCTTGGATTTCAGAGTGAGTTCAGGATGAGCCTGAGCTACAGATTGAAACCAGTCTCAAAAAAAAAAGAATAATTAGAAATTTGCTTTTGTGTGTGACTAATATTACTATGGCTTAAGAGCCTGAGTCCTTTTTTAAAAATCATGTGTATGAGTCACTCATATATGCACATATAGCTATTAAATGTTACGAACCTTGGGAAAGCTGGCCCTCTAGGAAATACAACTCGATCTCTACTAGAAGAGATTTGTTCATTCATTCAGTACTGGGAGTCAAGGCCAATGGTATATTACCACTGACCTATCCCGCTTATGCTCCCTTTCCTTAAATTTTTTTTTTTTTTTTTTTTTTTTACTTTGAGATCGGAGCTCACTAAATTGCCCAGGTGGAACTTGAGCTTACAATATACTTTAGAATTAATATAGTTAAGTGGAAAAAATCTGTCTAAAGAGCTGGAATTCCAGATGTTTTCTACCCCTCTTGGAATTGTGCTCCAGAGAAAGGTCTTTTTTAAGGAAGACTAACCTAGAAATGTGTCCATCTAAAGGTGGATGATATAAGATGTGGAAGCCAGGGACAAAGTAAATTCAAACTATAATGACTTTTAGCAAATTGATGGTGAGTAAAGTTGTGTTAAGTGGTTTGGTTTGGGGCACCAAGTCTTGATCATATTCTGCAGTAATTGCACTGAATTCTGAGGGTCAAGATGGAATAACCATAAACAAAAGAAAATGGACACAGTGTTTTTTGGACTTAGTATTTAAAAAATTCTTACATTTGAGAATTAAAATGATTTATCATTCTGTTTTATGGTAGAATCTTATTTGACTGTGTATCTACCATTTGTGTTCCTGCTGTTGTCATAAGAGCTTCCAACCTGCAGCCGACTTTTTTATTTTTATTTTTTTCCTTGTTTTCTTGAGTGGAGCGTAACTGTCTTGGGCCACATATAAAATGCACAATTAGGGTACTGTCTGTATATAAGTATGAAAACTTTAAACATCTTTCACTGTAACATTTAAAAAGAAATGCAAAAATGTTGGACTACTGGTTGGACACTCCTGATCTAGACAGAAAGGTTTGAGCTGAAAATTACTGCCCTTCTTTTTCCTTTTGTGGTATTGCAGATTTAACCCAGGGACTTTGCAAGGATCCCCATTGCCATAATTTTATTTTATTTTATTTTATTTTAATTTTAGAAGGCACCTCACTGAGTTGAGCATTCAGGGTTGAAACTGGAGTTCCTCTTGTCCCTGCCTCCCAGAGCTGGGCTGTAGGCCATATTCTTGGCTGCCCCATGTTAAAGTTCTGACTAAGGTGCTCTCTCTTAACTGCCAAAAAAAAAGACTAATTCCCTGGTGAGAGTGATGAGTTCACAAAGAAATTATGAAATTGCTTTTATGAAGTAATTAGTCATTTCTTTAGAGATCTTTTCATCCGTTTATGTCCATGTGGGAGAGGGTAGAGTTAGTCCACAGACCTGAAATTTACATGCATTTTATTATTAGTATTATTAGTATTATTTAGTATGGTAATTTTGTATTTGAAAGACTTACTCTTACACTTACAAGTGGTACTTTAGTCCTAGTGAGTCTTAGGTTTTATTTTGGGCTCTAATAATATTAAAGAATGAGTGA
The DNA here is from genome assembly GCA_004027205.1 of Ctenodactylus gundi. Classification (NCBI taxonomy): domain Eukaryota; kingdom Metazoa; phylum Chordata; class Mammalia; order Rodentia; family Ctenodactylidae; genus Ctenodactylus; species Ctenodactylus gundi. Next base: position 39,095 of record PVKB01004127.1, on the reverse strand, counting down.
AATTAATGAAAGATTAAAAATCTGGTTTTCAGCTGTATTCGTGGATGTATGGCCTAATCAATAGTAAGCAATCTGGCAATTTGGCATTTAAAAAGTTTAATCTTAATGTGTATCACATTGGCTGAAACATCAGGCTTATCAGGGTATATATTTGTAGAGAGTTTTTTGTGGGGCTGGATGCAGGAAATAATTTATTTCTGAATCAAGATAGAAGTTAATCTTTGAGGTCAGTGAATCACATTTTCCATGTATTGAGTCCATGGCCCTTGGGCATGGTGGACATGAACTTCACTCTTCAGTGTGGATTTCTGATGTATTCCACTGAGATAAAGATCGAACAACTTTTACTTAGCCACATGGATTTTTATTTATATTTTTGACAGGTATACTTGAATGTACTGTGTAGGTATATAAATGACACGGATTATGAAGTATAGGCTTGAGTTTAAATATTGTTTAGTATAATTGTATGATATTAAATAAGTTAGTTTACTTAATGCCTATATTCAGAATAGTGGTAACAGAATCTTATCCCAGAGCTGTGTGAGAATACAAAGGAGTAACATTTCTAAAACATAAATAAGGATATTTCCTTTAGGATATTCTGCACTTATCCTCACTTTGACTTCATGTGTTGTACACTAATATATTAATCATATTAGGCATGGGACTCAGACATAAGTTTTAAAAATTCACTTTACATTTTGGTAATCTTTGGGTGACAATTCTTTGTTTCAATGAAATATAGTATATTTTAGTGAATATTTAGGCCACCATAGTTAAAACCTTGCAACAGATTACATAATCCATGGTTAGATGTAGCCCGCGCGATCGTCTCGCCAGCAAGAACGCATGCGGGCACCAGGATCCTTCTGCAGCAATCGTTTATTATAGCATTGATGAGAGGAAGACCCCAAGCCCCAAAATGGCACGGTTTATATATCCTTTAGGTTACATCTGGGTGCGGTGTTGGTTCCTGATTTGCAAAGGCCATTCAGGCCATATGATCGTGACTCCGGGGCTGGTCTTTAGCCTAGGCGCATATGTAGTGGCAATTGTTTGCTCATCAGCCGGCTGGATGCCAGCGCCATCTTGTAATGGCCTTTGCAGACTCTCTACAGTTAGAGTTGTTTTTTCATCCCACAAATGCTGTGGAAGATGACCCAGAATTCACTTGCTTATGCAATGAGTGTTTTGGTGCGAAGGATAAGGGAATGGTGTCCTGTTAAGAACCACCTTTCTGAAGGCTTCATTCATTAAGCCTTTTTATATCTGATCTATATTAATTTGGATAAGATAATTAGCTGTGAAGACAGACACTAATTGTTTATTTATTTATTTCTTTATTTATTTCTTTATTTATTTATTTTTGTACCAGAGTTTGAGCCTAGGGTCTTTATACTGAGCTACATCCTCTTTTTATTTTTGATTTTGAGAGAGGGTCCTGCTAAGTCATGAACTTTTTCAAACTGGGCATGAACTTGTGATCCTCCTACTTCAGTCTCCTGTAGTGCTGGGATCCGACCTGTGTGAGCACAAACCTTTTCAAAGATCATTTCTTAAAATACTACTGTGAATTATCTCTCCTTCCTCTTGCTTTTGATCTCCATCCTTACCTACACCCCTATCAAGTGATGTATTTGAGCTTCTGCCCGTGGAAAGTAATAAGCAGTAGGACACAGAGCTCTTACTGAGTTTCTAGTTTCCCAAATAAAATATAATAAGAGTTAAAAACTTTGTGACTATTTTTGTTTTAAAAAGCAAAAGTCTTTGCACACTCTGTCATTTTTAAATGATTTCTTTCCTTTTTAAAAACTGATTTATAAGTTTGACTTCTTAGAATATTTGTTTTATAAGATTTTGAATGGTCTCAATTTTAAATATTTGATTGCAGTATGAGACTGTAGTTAATAATTTTTTCTTGGAAACCTAATTTGTTTGTGAAGAATACATTTTAAAAAATAGTCTTGATTAGAAAAATAATGAATTAGCCATGTAAATGAACTCAGCACTTTTATTGAGTTAGTAGAAAGTCTGACACAGCACCAGTAGATACAGGATTTTTCTCTATTTATTTTTCTGGAATGTTAATTTGAAACTTAGTAAAGTAATTGCCTAAATGAATATCTGAAAATTCAGTTGGATTATTTATACTTATAAGTACTTAAACAAAAGAAGTGGAAGGCAAGGGATACTGCGTTAAAGTTGCAGATTATTTTTTTTCCAAGAAACTCTGAAACAAATGCAGTAGCATAAAGACTGGTTAATGAGATACAGAATAAGTCTGGAACTAAAAGTAATAAGCATTGTTACTTGAGAATATTTGAGTTGTAACATTGATTTGATCTGCCTCTGGTTATACATTTTCTATAGAAAAAATCTTAAACAGAGGCAACATTTTTCCCCATTTTATTGATACGCATATGTGCAAAATTCAAGGTTTACAATTGACTTGAGCCTTTTATGCACATATGTATCTTGTCAAGGAGACAAGGGCTTTTTTCCCACTCTCCCTTTGTCCCTCCCCCTACCTTACCCTCCCTCCATCCTTCCCTGCCCAACCCTCCTGTTTCACTTTGTTTTTCCTTTTAAGTTCCATAGGAGTTGTGCTCTGGGACTGTCATATCAGAGAGACCATTTGATATTTCACCTTCTGCTTCTGACTCACTACACTAAGCATGATGTTCTCAAGTTTCTTCCATTTGTCTGTAAAAGCCTCCACATTGTTGGACTTTATAGATGCATAGTATTCCATTGAGTATAAATACCACAATTTGTGTATCCACTGGTCTGTTGATGGGTATTTTGGTGACTTCCATATTTTAGCTATTGTTAGTTGTGCTGCTATGAACATTGGTATACAAATATCTCTGTTGTGTGTTGTTTTGACCTCCTTTGGATGTATTCCCAGGAGGGGTGTCCCTGGGTGGAAGGCGACATTTATTTCTGGTCTTTTGAGAGCTCTCCATACTGCTTTCCAAAGGGGTTGTACAAATTTACATTCTCACCAGCAGTGCAGAAGGGTTCCTTTCTCCCTGCAGCCAGGCCAGCGCTGAGTATTATATTTGACTTGTTGGTATAGGCCATTCTCACTGTGGTGAGATGGTATCTTAGCATTGTTTTGATTTGCATTTCAACAGAGGCAACATTTTAACTTTTGAATTATCCAGTATAGGTTGAGAGCTTCCTAGAACTTGATTGTACTTGCATGAACTTTACTGTAAAAAGTTTCCCCCTTTTCAATCTCTGTAATATCTGAAGGTTACATTTTAAAAAAGGAAGTCACTGTTTGCACACATCTTGATGCTTCCAAATGGTGTGTACTCCTTTATTTTAGTTGGCTCAGGCATAAAAATTTTAAAATCTACTAACTTATTAAGGTAGGAAATCATAAGTATATTATTAATTTCTCAGCTTTTATGATGGAAAGAAATCTGAAAAGTTAATATTCAGGTTATGCTTTTATGTCATCTTTCCTGTGTTTAGTTCTTTATTCACTGCATGAATACTCATGACAGATTGAAATAAACTTCTGAAAACTCTTAAGATTTCAGTGCTTTCTTTAAAATTGTTTCAGTACTGTTGTTTACATTTTAAAATCAGTGTTTTCAATAAGCTTTTGTTTTCCATCTGTCTTACATACGCCCTAAGAGTGCACAACTTCAAAGCACACACATACACAGACACACACACACACTCACATAGACACACGCAGAAAGAGACAGGGGGAGAGAGAGAAAGTCAGCAGGAAAAAGAGGTGGTCTGAGCACTTACATATTAAATATGCATGTTAATTAGAAAAAAATTAGAAAAATATGAAAACAGATGTTACATAAATTATTGCAGTCCCAGAGCAGCAGTAACTTCTACACTGACAATAATTTTTATATGTGCATGTGTATGTCTATTTCTAGATTTTTCAATATTTATGTGATTCCTAAGGGGATAACTAGAAAATGAACTGATATATTCCTCATTGAGTCTGTGTTAAACTGTCCTGCATATGGATTGTTGTGAGTCTAGTTTCCGGTAATCTTACTGTAGAGATTATCTTCTGTGTTTCCTAGACTTTTCTTTATGCTCTCTTTTATATCTCCTTTATTGATTTCTCTGATAGTTTGTCAGTTTGTTCTTTTAGTGAACGTATCTTATTAGTACAAGAAGGTCAGTTAATAATCGTAGCATTGTTAAGACAGTTAGCAATCCTTTAAAATTGGTTCTAAATTTAAAACTTGGTCTAAAAACTACAACTGATAAAACACTGGTTGTGAGATCACTTTTATTTTGGCTAGATACACACTTCCTGAAGAAATAATAGTCGTCATCTTCTGATGTGGCATGGCAATATAAATTAAGGTTGCTTAAATGCGCAGTATTCAAATGTTCATATTGGAATAGTTGAAAATTGCTTGACTGCCATTCAATTAAAAAAACATTGGAAAAGAATGGAGTATAGTTTTACAAAGGAAATCTGAGAAATGGAGACATGTTGTTTTAGTGCTTAGTAATGTTTAATCCAGCCATACAAAAATTATGTGACTATGTTGCTGTTCAAGGAGCTGCTAACGATATTTAGATTTTTCTGTATAAGTGTAGTGCAACTTAGAGAAGTATTGTTTGTAACTTTTCAGATAACATTAAAAGCTAAAATGAGAAAATAGTTAATCAGAGTGTAATTTACCATTATAAACACACAAAACATCAATTATATTTAATAAAATGGATATATGAATAAGCCTAAAGGAGTCTTTCTAGGACAATTTTTGTTATTTAAGTGTCATCTAATATAGTATTATTCCTATTAAATCTCAGTAATTGTAAGCCAGATTTACTATTGTATTTTTTAGTTGTATGTTACTTATATATGCAGTATATTATCCTACTGCTACTTTTTTTTTTGTACATGTCCTGAGCCAGGAATAAGTTCCTATAGCTTGTTAAATGTTAAGAACTAACAAAAAATTCTAGAGGAGGGTGATAATATGTTTAGAGATTAATAATTTGGAGGCTCTTTGTTTAAATGTGTAGCCTGTCTAACAATTTTGGTTGTTATTCTTGCAGAATTTGTGTAGAGGTTCTGATTTGTGGAAGTAGACCAAAGGCAATAGGATTTTATTTTTAGAAAATGACTATGAAAATTAATTTTGTACTCATAAATAATATCTACTTATTACTGATATATCTGTACTCTAATTTTACATTTTATTAATAATTTGACATCCATTATAGTGGAATATTTCATGTTTTCAGATGTCAGATTTCTAATTTATGTGATGTTTTACATGTGATACTATTTTACTATATTTTAGAATAGTGGGCTTGTTATTGCAACAGTATTATGCCTGTGAATTAAAAGTTAAATGAAGTTGTGACAGGTGATTATAGTGAAGTGTTTTGTGTGTTGGTTGTTACAGTGTGTTTTATGTTTTGATTGTTAATATTATGAAGTGATCTCTTTCTTCCAAGTGTTAGATGATGGAAAGAGTGACTACGGTAATATTTGTGAGTTTGCTTATATTTGTTCCCTAAGCGCCTAGAATACTTTGACAGGAATTATTTAGCCTCCCCCTTTGCATTGTTTGAATAGTTTAGGTTTTATACACATATGGGAGCATTTAAAGCTATTTTATTTATTTTTTTAGGTTGGTGTTCTTCCAGCAGCTGAGGTGAGGGAGAACTCAGGTCTTCTGTGTTCCTTGACTCCTCTCCAATTCCTGTTTGCTACCTGAGACTTTTTTTGGTATAATCTGAAGTACTGAACAGACGTCATCTTTGAATCATAGCAAGAACATGTACTTTCAAGTGTCAAACGCTTTTGTGAATTAGAGAAATTCTTCTGAAAGGTGAGTACACATTTATGCATGAAATATTTAAAAATTGAATACTGTCATCTCAAGTCCTTACAGTAATTTTCTATATAGATTTTTACCTATAGAATATGTGTGTGTACTTGTACGTTTCTACCAAATAGAGATTATAGTTTCTTGAGAGAAAAATAGAGGTATAGAAGGTATTGGGTGGACATTCTAGGTCCAAACTATAACGTTCTGCCTTTGTCCCCCAAACACTCATATTTACCTCCTTATGCAAAGTGCATTTAGTCCTCTTCTTAGAGTTGTCAGATATTAGTAGTTCTAGTACTGCTAAAAGAAAAAGTTCAAGTGTAAAGTCTCCTTTGAGACATAAGGCAAACTCTGCTGTGAGCGCTCCTGTGAAAATCAAAAAGTGAATCCCTTCCAAAGTACACACACATCACAAAATAAATAGTCCCAGAAATAGGAGGATAGAAAGCAGTTGAATGCTGTGTCAGGTTATGAACTGCAAAGGGCGTTGGTGGCCCCACCCCTACCGCATTGCTCCTGGCTTCAGCCTTTTTTTCATCTTTGGGCTGGATCTGCTCCCAGTCTGTAGCTTTTCTAGCTGTTGATCCATATTTATTGCATCTTTACATTTCCAGGGTCTAAACTGCCTCTTGGGGTTCTCCTTCACAATTTCATGCATTGCCCTCTCAGGGACACTGCCTGGCCTCTAAGGCCTTCCTCAGAAATCTGGATGGAAACCTCCATGAACCTACAACTCTTGCACTCTGCAAACCTGCAAATCCTTTACCATGTGGATTGTTGCCATGGTCTGCCACTGGCTTGAGCAATAGCCTGTCATCCTTAGACAAACACTATAGAGGCTTTTTAGTTCTTAGATGGTTGAAGTCTTAATGGCTGACCTCTGGTGGTAGATGGTATTTTTTTCTTTTTCTGTTTGGCCATGAGGTATACTTCTCAGAGCAATCTTTTGTCTTTCCACTGTTAAGTTGGTAAAGGGTCTTGTTTTTTTGAGATGCCCTCAAGGCATTTTCCTGTAGTCCTGAATGTAATTATTTTACGTCTTTTTAATGCTAATCTCTTTAACTTCCCTGCATTCTTTTGGCTCACTTCTGCAGGCCCTTTTTATCTGGCAGAAGTGAAAACTTTTATGAGTTTTCTCTGCTCTTTTTTCCTCTTGCTTTTCACCATTGATTTGTCTAAAAACTGCAAACAGTAGTTATGTTTGAATGTTTGGCTGTTTTACTAGCTCCTCAACCAGATTAAGTAGGCCTTTGCTCTTAATCTCAATTTCAGGCAAAATCTCTGGACAAAGGCAAAATACCAACAAATTTTCGGCTGGAGAATGTCATGCATTCTGGTATTCTGACTAGAATCTCCCATCAGACTTAGCTCAGAGCACTCCAAGGCTTCTCCAGCTGGTATCCTCATACCTTTCCAAACTGCTTCTTAACTTTATGGTCAGGGAAAGTGACAGGAATGACCCCACTTCTGGTACCAGTTTCTGTCTTAGTTACTTTTATATAGCTTGGACAGAATACCTGGCATCTACAAATATATTTAGCTTTCAGAAGGTCATAGTCCATTCATAGGCAGGTGTCTGGAAATGGTGCCTTAAACTCACAGTCTTCTTCTCTCACCATCCTGGAATGCTGGGTTTGTAGGACAGAACCACCAGGCATAACTTCAGTGTCTGTTTTAGTCACTTTCTCATTTTTGGGACACAGTATTTGACACCTACAACTTAATTAAGGGGCCAAAGTTTATTTTGAATTACAGTTTCAGTCCTTGGTCATTTGGCTCCAAAGCAGAAACAGCCCAGTAGAAGAGCATGGTTGAGGAATGTTGTTCCCTGTATGGTGGCCTGGAAGTGGAGAGACAAGGGAGGATCCGGGGATCAAGGTCAATCCCCAGTGAGCTCTTCCTTCACACCAGGCCCCCTCTTGAAGTGTGAGAATTTGGGGGTGGCCATTTTAGTTCTAAACCATAATAGAGAGAGGACATCTTTAAAAGAAGTAATAGGAAGTATGCATTTCCTTCCTGGAGGCAGGCATATTATTTATTGATGGATACAGGGAAGAACCTAAAGATAATGTAGTGTCAGCTGTTCTATAATTGTACGTGTTAAATAAAAGGTAACTAAAAATCTAGTTCTCTTAATAACATATATTTGGCTTTTTTTTGAATAAGGGGAAGAGCCTTTGGTGAGTATCACCATCTGATTTGTTGTTTAAAAAAGAATTACTAGCTATCAGGTTGAGAATAGGTTTTCAGGGAACAAGGCAGAAACAGAGAGACCATGGTGCAATGTTGTGGCTTGAGCAAGATTGCCTAATACATTAGATTTATGAAAAAGATGTGTCAAGAATGAAATCAGGCTTTTGTCTCAGTAATAGGAGAGAGTCCCATTTATGAAAAAGGAGAGGTGTATTCAGGTAGTTTAATCAATAGGAGGTTTAGTTACAGGTTAAATCATACCTGTAATCTCAGCAGTCTTGGAATCTGAGGCAGGAAAATTGCTAGTTTGAGCCCATTCTGGGCAACTAAACAAGACCCCATCTCAAAATGAAAAAAGATTAAAGTGTAGGAATATAATGCAACATGAAGGCTCAATGCTCTGAGTTTATTCCCTAGTACAGGGACCCAGGGGAAAGGTTAGGTATATGGTTCTGAATATGTTAAGCTGGAGACATCTATTAGGCATTCAAAGGTGCAGTAAAGTCATGGGCATCAGTCCATGACTCAGGTAGAGAGCAGATTTGAGTCTAAGTAGTCAGGGAAGAAGTCTTTGATGAAGAAAAATTTGTGGAAGTTGTTAGTTGTAGATGACATTTAAAGGTGCAACAGTGTAGTCCAGTGAATATAAGTACAGGAAATTGCAGTTCCTAGTCTTGGAGTACCCTACGGAGAGAAATTAAGGAAATAAGAGTAGAAGAAGCTGGCGGAGGAAAACCCCTTGAGATAAGAGGAAACCCCATTTGTCTTTCTTCATATTTGAAAGGGGATAATGTTTCAAGGAAGAAGCATTGATCATTTGTCACAAACCCTACTCATAAGTGGTGTTAGCATGGACTGTGAATGAACTATGGGATTTACCAATGAGAGATTATTGATGACCTGAGGTCACCTTTAGTAAAGGACGAGTGATTGGCCTATGGTTAAGGAACAGTTGGAGGAGAAACTTGTGGCAGCTTAAGGGGGATGTTTAGATCAAATCCAGAAAGTTTTTGTTAATACGAGACAAGTAGCATACTGGTTAAGAATGCTTCCATAGAGAAGAATAAACAGATGATGTGTGAAAGAGTAGAGAATTGTTGTTGTGTATAAGTTGAAGAGAGTGCCTCAGTTATGAAAATGAATAGTTTATCCTTCCTAAAAGGAAGACAGAGCATATGGGTACAGATGCAAGTTTCAGTTAAGTTTTGTCTTCTGTCTAGCATATGCGATATACAAGAAGCATCATGATTGTCATATATATGTATTGCTTCTTGTATCTTTAGGCTAGTCCTCTAATTTTCGTATCTTTGTGAGGTTTGCTTTGGCAGTGTAAATGAGTGGCTTTCAGATTGGGAATTAAGATGGACAGTATCTATGTATCAATGAGATGCTCCTTGTTGTCTTTACAGAGTCTCGAATTTGTACATATTTCTCTGTAATATTCTAGGGGATCACTGTGCTACATTAAGTTCAGAAACAGAAACATCAGCATCTCTCTCCTGCTAGTCTTTGGAAGGTTATGGTGCCAGTGGATAAAATTACTATTTTAAAAAGTTCTACAAATACTAAGGATCTGCTGTGCTCATTATGATTTATATTTTTCCTGTTCTTCTCATTCTAGGATCACAGTTAATAAATATGGTATTCAACAATAGTGCTAGATGTGTGGTATTTTTTATTGATATGTGATATCTGGGAGTTCTTGTGCTTCTAAGTTATAAGTATTGCTCTTCCTAGCCATTCTTTTTCAGGCTACCTGTTCTCTGGTGGTATAACATACGTTCTGACTGGATGTACTGCTCATAGTGCCCTGTGACATGACTCATAGTGCTTCTTCATTATGTTCTAATACTGCAGTTTCTAATATTAGGATAGTAGGTGGCATAAGAGGAGTTACTACATATACTAGACTTGTATGTTGGATTTAAAGTACTAATTTCAATTCTTTATAGTCCTAATCTTCCCCCAAACCTGTGACATTTTCCTTGGTTGCTGAGCTCTGGAAGACATTTTGAATAGTACCTCCTTTACATACCCGTGTTCCATTGTCCACTTCAGCAAATTTATCATGAGTCAGTATACTTGGTATGCTATCAGTTTAATTAACATTGTGCCCTTAGGTGCTAACCCTAACCTACTGTTTTGAAAGTAATAATTTGGAATAAGTTGTGATTATGTATCTTGTTTTGATTACTTTTAAATATGGATCCAGCTTACTGCGTTCTGCTTTAGGCAAAATTTAAAGGTCTTTCTCACATTTGGGAATTTTTTTTTAAAATCTTGGTCTAGTATTAAATACATTCACTGTTTTTGGTGGGGCTGCCTGACTCCTCATGGTGTAACTATGAGAATCAGAGTTCCCAGACCATTCTCCAATTTCCAGGTGAAAAGTGCTTGTATTACAACCAGCTCTTTCACCTTCCTCTTTCACGATCATTATCCCTTTCCTTGGATTTCATGTGTGCATTTTTCCAGTGTGTTGCCATATTGTCATCTGAGACTTGGTTTCTTTGTTTGGGCCATCTGCAGCAAGTGACTTTTCCTTAAAAAGCACAAGTTTGTTCTCAAAAATCTTAGTGTCTTAATACTATTTTACTATGATATATTCACATTGCTTTAGAAACTATTTATCTGTGAACCTCCAGTTTTATACATTCTTATAGGTTTTTCTAAGTTAAATAAGTCAAACTGTCATCTCAGTGCGGTTTTTAGTTAGTGGCATATTTTGGGCAACTCAAATTATGGAGTGGTAGTGGTGCACTGGGAATTAAACAGTCCTTTACGCTGAACTAAATTTTTAGGGTTGTTTTTTTGTTGTTGTTGTTTGTTTGTTTTGTTTTGTTTTGTTTTGTTTGACATGGTCTCATTAAGTTGCCCAGCCTGGGCTCAAATTTATGATCCCCTTCCTTCGGCCTCCCTGTGTGCTGGGATTATGACTTGTGCCCCCTGGACCAGCTTTTAAAAATATTTCATTGAACTGAGCATAGTAGTGCATTCCTATTATCCTAGCCACGCTAAAGGTTGAGGTAAGAGGATTGCAAATTCAACTTCAGCCCAGACAATTTAATAAAACCCTTTCTGAAAACAAAACCAAAACCAGAAATGGTATGTGATCTTTCTCACAGGTAGAATAATTATTCCACCCCCAGTACTTATTTTTTGTTTTCCATTCCTTTGAAAAATTTAGGTGGAAATGTTTGGGGGTGTAAATAAAAGACAGCAATCTTCACATTAAAATGTTGTCCACTTTGAGAGTAAAATCAATTTGTTCAACCGTTTGAACCACCGATATTTATTAGCTGTTCACTTTATGGCACCTACTCAGATGTCTGACTCAGCTATCTGGAAAATTACTTTTTAAATATGTTCATTTAACATTTCTTGCTTTTTAAAATGAGTTAACATTAAATTATTTTGGCAAGATTATTGTGAATTTTGGGATGATTTCTCTATATGTGTACTGGATATTAGCACTGTTTTTTTTGTCTGTGTTAATAGAGAAACAGCCAATCCTGTATAAAAATGAGATATATACAGAATCGTTTTTACTTTTCTTCCTCTCATTCGTTTTTTATAATGATTTACCCAATAAGAAAATGAAGATGTTTCACCTCCTTTTTCTTGAAGTTCTAGGTTTTTTTGTGTGTGCGTGTGTGTTGTGTGTGTGCCATTTAGTAGACCTGATATGAGCAGCACGAAATTTGGAAGGGAAATGATGCATGAACACGTAATTAGACAAATAGAAATCCAACTCTTCATAATTGAGAGATGGCTGTGTTTCTACTTTATATTCTAAGTATTATATTTATCAAATCTTTCTATTTTACAGAGAAACTTAAGTTCTTCCTTAAATCATTTCCACTTTAGGAATCCTCCTTAATCACTGAGCAGCTCATCCATTTAAAGCAAATTTCTTTTTAGTCTTTAATTTGTAATGATTCATTAATTATGCCAGTACCATTACATTTTGTATTGATACAAAATAACATCTCAGTTGTTAAAAAACAACCCAAACTTTTATTAATGATACGAAAATGAATTTTTCTTGACTTAAACATACAAATTTTCAGTATGCTAAAGACGTTTTAAAATCGTACATTGAGTGTATTTGAAACTTTTAGACAGACTTTTCCTCCTGTGTGCAGTTGTGACATATGCTTTTGGATCATTGACAGTATAGGCTTAGAAGTTTGGAGTTTCACATTTTCAGTCTTAATATGCTTTATAAATGTTTTTCTGTTAGTAGTTTTGGGACTAAGTAGTTTTTAGCAGGGTTTATTCATCTGTAGCTGTCTGGAATGAAAATTCTTGAAATAAAGAGCCATTTCATATGTGAACTAGAAATTGAAAATGTTTTTCATGTAGTAACAGGAATTTTAATATTTTATTGATAGAACAGAGAAATTTAAGTGTTTATAAGAAAGGGAGGCTATCAACTGAACCACAATAGTATATTATTTGACAATATTAGACCAAGGATATAAGTGAAAAAATGTTTGTTGTTACTTTTGGAAAATACATGAGCTTCAGTTACATCTTATGAGTTAATCTAATTTCTCACTGAAGTCACTGATGAAAGAGAATTGTGTACCAATAGGATTCTAAAACCTTGACATTATTTTAATCTGATAACAAATGAGTTTAAGTTCATGTTCTTTCAGTTGTTGGCAACAAATCTAAACCTGTATTTTTTGGATTTATGAGGATAAGTCCTGCCTTGGCAATCTTGTAGATCCTCCAGAGAATAGTTAAACAGTGATTAATCATTGTTTCTTCACTGAGTGTGCAGAAAAGAATGGAAAAGCTGCATTTCACACTTCTGAAGCAATTAATCCCCATGATCTTAGCCAGGTTTGTCTTGTAGATAAGTCGGGATACAAAACGGTACCTAATTTATCAATGTATACATGCCATAAAGTATAAAACACACAATTTATTTCATATCATTTATAGTCAAATGTAAAAAAAGAGTGACTTTGCCATATCCAAGAGTGTTTCCTACATTACCTTCATATAAACTAAGTACCAGAGATTACAATGGGATTCCTGTTTATTGTGCACATCTGGTGCAGTCACTATGCATTTTCTCATTCACTTGCTGGCATTTTTAGTGATTGTGGCATAAATCACCTTGCTAATCAGAAACATAAGTGACGGGAAGTCATATCTTTTTTTGAACAATGGGAAAAAACATATGGCTTCTAAGACAGTACTTGGCTGTTAAACTATTTATGTGGCATTATATTCCTTTTTTTAGAATTTCATATTAAATGCAGTGTCTTGGTTTAAGGATTTGAGAACCTGTAGTTTGTGGTCAAAATACTTGTTTTCTTTAATTTTCATAGCAAACAGAAGTAAAATTCCATGCCTTGTATTTTTAAAAATTAAATAAAAACTACTTTGGGAACAGTTGTTAAGATTAAGATGATTGAAGAAAGTATATATATATTTAAATGTGTTTGTCTAGATGTATAGAATAATTGTAAGTTGCAAGTTAGTTTTTAATTGTAACTATTTCAAAATTCTATATAGATAGAAGTTATTGTCCTCAAAGTGCTAGAATGTAATTGATAGTGTTTTGCTTTTTCTAGAAGTAGTAGTCTTTCAAGATGAGTTGCATTTTTGGTGAATTGTCTGTTCTTATTTTGAACCATTTCTCCCTATCTTATAAGTAAAGTGAAATAGGAAATCAAGCTTTATGAAACTGAGGAAATTTGTGTGAGCAGAGTTTAAAGACTGCCTTCAGTGAATTAATTGCTGTTAATTATGGAATGCTTCCCATAAGTTTGAATCCCCCCTCAATATTTATTTAATTCTCATAGAGTAGTCAATAGTCTATTGACTACTACAATAATAGTCTATTATTGTTTGACTTTATAATATCTACCTTCTTTTTCCTTATTTATTTTTCTGGATAAATTTAAAATGGAATTAAATTGACCAAAGTAATATGTCTTTCATAGTGCTTTTTTCTACATATAATGACTAAAATTAGTGATACATTTTTAATATATTAAAGCTTATTTATTAAAATGTATGTTACTCCATTTAAAGTTGTTCCCTTGGGATATACATGTTTTCTGTAAATCAAAGTTGCAGTTCAGTGATGGAGCACTCACCTTGCACGCATGAGGACCTCTAGCATGCAGAGAAAAGGGTTTGAGGAAAGAGGAATGGGAGAGAAAGAGAGAGAGAGAGACTGAAAAAGAGCCTGCCCTGGTTTATTAGTCTATTTATTATTTTCAAACAAAAGTGTTGAGGTTGACTAGATTATGGTGGTTGGAGGGTGCCAGCATTCTTGAGAGGGAAACCTGGGTGTCCTGTGAACATAGTGGAGAAACAAAAATGACACCAGCTACAGGCAGAAGGGCCCAAGCATACAGGATGGATTTGCTTTAAAGTAACCTGCTCTCATGAGAACTGTCATGTTAAGAAATGAGCACTAATCCTTTCTAAGGTGATACTCTCATAACCTAAATTTTACACCTTTTTAAGATTCTACTACTTGAACACTGTCACCCTGGGGGCCAGTCTTCTAACACTTGAAACTTCTAAGTTCATTCAGACTGTAGCACCCAGAAAAGTAGTCTCAGTTGTTAGAAAAGCATTATATTTCAAGTCAAGCAGAGTTTCGTAATGGTTTCTTCTTTGTTTGTTGTGTTTTGTTTTGTTTTTGGTCCATTCCTCTTTAAGCTTTCGGCCAGAGACCTATGAAAATAGGTAGATGTGTTGTAATAAAACAAAAATCAAAACAAGACAATCAGGAGTTATAAGATGATGCTTGGAACAAAGAACATGGCTCTCATATTTTCTGAGAGACTAAAGAAAGTCATTCTCTTCTCTTTTTTTGTTGACAAGATAATTTATTGTGCTTGTTTATGAATTAGTGGCTACCAAAATGTTTTATGACTTATGCTACATTATTTAATGTAATTTTTTCTGAAAAAAATCTTAAACTTTTCCCCCCACATTTTATTGATATGTATACATGCAAAATTCAAGGTTTACAGTGGAGTTGAGCATTTTGTGCACATACGTATCTTGTCAAGGTGACAAGGGTTTTCCCACTCTCCTTTTGTCCCTCCCTCTACCCATTCTCTTCTTTTTGCAAAGTTTTCTGAATTATATTTTCACAAACTCAACTGCATAGACAGTATTAGAAAAGTGTGAGCATTATGATTGACAGCGTTGCTGTTGGACAAAACAGTAGTTAGATCAGGGAGAAAGTAAGGCTAGGAAGAGAGACAGTGTGTTGGGGAAGCTATGGAGGTGATCTTTAGGTGACAGTAACACCTATCATCAACAATGTAAAGCAGTGGTGGGTGAATTCCTGAATGTAGGAGAATCGATTAGCCTGCCCAAACTTCATTTGGAGGCAGTAAAATCAATAGATGTAAAATAATGAATAAAGGGACATAGTAAAGCAGTGCTGTGCTAGAATGCTATTCTAGATGTTCTATGGCAGGTGAGTTAGCTGACTGATCTTGTTCATGAAAACGTGGTATAATTCTGAATGATTCCCAAAATGTTTTAAAGAACAGCTTCAGGGGTGCTTCGAGGTAAGAAAGGTAAGGACCAGAAACTGTGAGTAACATTTGTTTTGTAAAATATTTGACAAGTTTAAAGAGATTATAAAGATCTCTCTTTTGTTCTTTTAAAAAATGCTTCTACAAAACTCTTTTCTTACTTCTCTGTTAAGGCGTTGTTGTACGTACTTGCTGGAATTTTTCTTTTAGGAGCCTAAAGTTAATAGGGGAGACATTGGCATTTTAAAAATTAATATTTAGTGTGATGTAAATAATTGTACAGAATCATTTGTAGGAGGCAGTGAACTCCAGAAATGTTTTTAACCCAGCCAGGGCCTGTGTTTGAGGACTGACCGCCAAGCGAAGTTGAAGGCTGATTGTATGTGAAGGATATTGAGGGTGAGAGAAAAGACAATAGAAACAGGGAAGTACTGTCTGTAGGGGACCAGAAGTGGCTGCAAATGCAGAGTGTATTTGAAGAAAAACTGCAAATCCTTCGATTTACACTTTTAGAAATACAGGGACCAGAGAATACATTTTGGAAGGTGTCTGTGGGTTTACTCAGAGTTTGTGCTGCTTTTTCCTAGGAGGAAAAAGGAGAAAAGAGTGGAAGACTGTACAGGAGGAGTTTTAAATTGCATTGCTAGGTATTATAATCAAGTAAGGAATCTAAACTGAGAGGCGTGGTCAGATATGAATGTTAGAGCATTTAAATGACATTTAGCAATTAAGATTTAAGAGGAAACTCAAGAGCCTGAGTATTAGTTAGACTGTTCCAGGTCAGGGAAGAAATTGAAATACTAAATTGAGTTGGGGTAATAAATAAGGTACTAGTTTAGGAGGTAAATTTACTGATCTCTGTAGATTGCATCTGCGAAAGTCAAGAAGGAAAAGACAAGTGTTAGGCTTGAATGACGGGTTGATTACTGATACCACTCCCTAATAAAAGAATACAAGAACAACTTGAAGGGGAGAACATCTTCTATTTAGGCAGCTTATTGATTGCAGATATTTAGGAGATAATTGACTATGAATCTCTTAGATCTAGCACACCAGATAGAGAGGCATACTTAGAACAGAAATATTGGCATGAGCTTATTTAACAATTTCCTTAGCATTTTCCAAGCTTTGTTAGGAACTGGTAAAACAAAAGTGAATAAAAATATTTGACAGATACAAGACTGATATGCCAAAAATGTATAAGGAGAGAATAAATTGATGATAATCACTGTGATAAGAAAAGAGGAACTTGTCCAGAAAATGAAGAAGGAAAGCAGTGAGTGCTGGTCTAACTGTAGACAAAGTGTGAGACCACACAGACTGTGGCTGAATGGAGGAACCAGAAGTGCAGTGCTGAGAAGTGCCCATTGAATTTGACATTTTTATGTGCTTTGGTAAGCATTTGGAGTGTAATGGTACGAACCATAAGTCAGCCTTCATAGTAATGTATAAAAGGGAAATAAAGTGTTACAGACCACCGGCAACAGGTAATAACATATTTATGAAGAGCTGTCTGTTAGAGAGGCATACAGGGCTGAAGGAAGCTTTTTATTCTTAATTTAAGAAAGACTTCAAAATGCTTACTTACTGCAGAAAAGAGGCCAGGAAAAAGAAGGGGAGAAGTCATGATACAGGAGAAAAAAAACAATTTAAAATATAGTTAAATGGCCCGGTACTTGGGAGACCATGGTCAGAGGATTGCCATGACTTCCAGGCCAGCCTGGGCTCCATAGTGAGTTCAAGGACAGCCTGAGCTACAGAGCAAGGCACTGCCTGAACAACAACAACAACAACAACAACAACAACAAAACTTAAATGTGGAGTGATGTATATGAAAAGATGAAAGAGATTTGGATCAACATTAGTGAATGGATTACTTTGTGCTTGATTTAAAAAAAAATAACTGAGAATTACAGAAGTAAGAGAAGTATAGCAGGACAGCTCAGGTTCTCGAGGATGCACATGCAAGGTGGAAATAGAAATTCAAGAGATTTATTGAAGGAAATCTTAGGAAAGAGCAAGAGGAAGCAAAGCAAGTAGGGAAAACCTATATACTGTATTGCAAGCCATGATAGAGAGAGAAGACAGATTGGACAGGAAGGGTCTGAAATTGCATTGCATCTTTTAAAGAAATCACAAAAACCCAACTATTGGCCAGGTAGATGGTGAAGCATTTTGAGATTGGGTGAAGAAAATTCTGGCCAATAGAGATACACTATGTTAGCCTGCAGTGTTCTTCCTCCATCATCCTTTTTGTCAGGTGGGAGAAGTCTTGGGACTTACAGCCTTGGTGTGAATACCGCAGTGTATCTTCAAGATGTACCAGCTGGAGACCGTAACTCCTCACGACCGTTTCTCTCTGAATGGTGCATCTTCTTGATTGCCATACTGAATATGGGTGTTCCATTTGGGCCGGAGGATCTCAGATCAAAAGAATGCCTGTTGGTTTACTGTGCCCTTCAGCAAATTGAGTATAGTGTCAGAAATGGTGTGTGTTTGGAGTTTTCCAGGAAAGCACAGCTGATTAAAAAAAAAAAAAAAAAAAAAAAAAACAAGGGAGTGCCGTGTAATAGTAATGTATGAGTTGAAATAGTAAGTCATAGGTTTGAGACTGATGGGCAAGACAGGGAAACTAGAATGGAAATAGGGAAATGATTTAAGTGAAGAAAAAAACTATAGGTTTTAATGAGTTTGAACATACACTGAGTGACTGAACGAGAGAATTTAGGATAGATGAATTGTGATAATACAATGGTACAGTCATTTAAGATTAATTCCTTAGCTTCAGGAAACTCATATTTTGAAATCCTGCAATACAAGGTTGAGAATAATAATATTTTACCAGCACAGAATGACAATCATATGTATGCATCATAGAGCCATAGCCATAAATACCATTAAAACACATAAGTGTGTCATCACCACTTAATTTTTTTAGGATGATTCTTCTTCAAAATAAAGTTTCAAGACCACTATCTCTGGTTTATTCTTTGACTAAATTTAGTTATCTGGAGGTGCAATTTTTTCCAATGTATCTAATAGCCTAAGAAGGTATTTTTGTAGTTTTTTTTTTTTTACTTCACAAAGGAGAATCAAATTTCTCTTTACAAATGATTCTGCTTGATCTCTAAAGATAACCTGTTAGCAGACTCAGACAAATGAAAATTGTTTGAAGTCTGTATAAGTACATTCTACTTGAACTAATTAAGATGGTAGCAGTTGTAAATATAGTTTTTCAGTACTTTTTTTTTCAGAGCAGAATTAGGAGTTGTACCAGATAATTTAGAAGGTGAACCAAACAAGTATCTTATTCATGGAAAAATATACACACATGAATAGTTCTGATAAAACAGTATACTGAAATGTAATAAAAAATTATTGGTAAAATCTATATTTTTCACTATAATTCTTTCACCTTTTCTGTATATTTGAAAATATTTGAATTAAATGTTGAAAAAAATAGTGTGGCATCTGCAACTTTAATATGTGTCAAAATATGATTGCTGGAATGATGGATTAGTAGGGGATAAAAACACAATAAAATGTCAGTTACAGTATTCTAGGTATCAGGTGTAAGGATGTTCACTGTAACATTCCTGAAGCCATTTTGAAAATTTGAAATTGTTCAGGATAAAATCTTATAAAATAATATCATAAAAATCAGTATTTGTAGTTAGAAATTTGAGTTCTACTTCTGTGACCCAAGGTGTGTTTCTTCATATCTGAGCCATGATTTCCTTATCCTGAAAGTAGAGATAGCACCTAGTTTGCAAATTATTTTCAGTACTTGTAAAAGATACCTGTAAAGCAACTGAAAAATGCTAGGTTTTTGAGGTAATTTGATAATGCTTCTGATAATATGGAAACTAAACTTCAAATTTATTGATTGTGTCTTAGATCCAACTTAATGTTTTTAGGATTTCTGGATATGTGGCTGGAGGAATAGCTCAGTGGTTAAAGTGCTTGTCTAATAAGCTCAAGGCCCTAACTTCAATACCCCAGCACCACATAAAGCTGAGTTTAATGGTTTCTGCCTATAATACTGGGACTTCGTAGGGCAGGGGAATTGTCATTTGAACTCAAACCTTGAATCCAAAGTGCGTTCAGGGTCAGCTCTAGAATGCAGAACTACACACCCTGTCTGGGGCGGCGGGGGGAGACAGACTCTGGATATATGGGTTTTAAACTTGTTTGATATCAAGAAAGATGAGGTCCAAATCCTATCCCCTCTTTCCACACCCATATATTTCCTAGCAGCTTAGTCTTGAAAAGTTAGACTGGGGAAAGTCAGGACAATCTTACAGGAAAGATGGAACCCCTGGGTTTCTGAAGTACTCATCAAAAATGCTTGGCATACCTTCCTCTCACCTTCCTCTTCACCCCCACTCCCAGGTGCTGTGAGGATTGAACCCAGAGATTTTTCCCTGAGCTACATCTCTGCCCCACTCCTCCATCATTTTAATTTATATGTATTATTTTATTTTGAGAGAGTCTTCCAAGTTCCCCTAAGGGTAGTTTTAAATTTTAATCTTCCTTGACTCAGCCTCCCAAAGTGCTGTGGTTGTAAAAGTGCATCACCAGGCTTAGCTTTGACATGGCTCTCAAAATATTTTTATTTTTGCAAAACATAATAATCACAAGTTAAGAGCCAGCCTGGACACATTAGCTACACAGCGAGACCCTCTTTTAAATTTAAAAAAAAAAATCAGAAAGGAGGAGGGGTAGCAGCAGGGGATGGGTGTGGTTCAAGACAGACCTTGGTTCAGTCCTAAATACTACCAAAAATGAGTTTTATTTTGTAAAGTGTTTATTTCCTAAAGTGCCTTTAGTCTTGACCTCTTTTAATTAGTAGTACCATCTCTATGTATACCATAAGTTAGTGTGAGATATTTTTATTGCATTAATTTTTTTACAGTATATAGTAATTAATATATGCTGCTAAATATGTTGAAATGTTATACTTACGTATTCATAAATATATAAATATTTACTGCTTAGTGTTTAGTATTACCTTTCTCATTGTTGTCATTCTTTTTGTTTTTCTTGACAATAGTCATTTTTGGTTGCCCTTTAAAAACATGAATATAGATATCTGGTTTGTTTGACCTTCAGCCTCAAGTATATTTCAGAAGTACATTTGTACAATGCTCTTATTTTTTATTTGCTGTCTCTCATAAGCAGAGGGGATAAAAATTACTGAACTTTTTATACTTATGTAAATTTATTGAAAATTAAATTCAGATTTACTACCATATGCCTCAAAAGCTAAACATGATATAGACCATTATAATCATTTATATAAATTGCTTTTAAATACCAGTTCAATATGTTTAATCAAGATGTCATGAATTTCATATCTATAGAGTTGTCATCCTAGTAAATTCTATGACATGTATTTTTACAGCATACAGATTTTAAATAAAAATGAATATACTTTTCTAGCATTCATTATGAAGGAACTTCTGTTATCATTCAGTCAACTGATTTAATATTAGAAAAAGAACCATAATGCTTACATGTGAACCAGCCAGATTTGTATATCCATCCGATTTTTAGGACTGTGTTTTAACCTTTTAGTTACATTTACTGATTGCTTTCTATTTGCAAACCTTTACATGCTATAGAATAACATGAAAACTGATATCTCATTCAAAGAGTTACTTAAAGAATGTCCCTCTTCTCTTTATGTGGTGTTTGCTAGTGTGGCTATAAATCTTTATGAAACTGGGTTACAGGGTTTCTTAGCACCCTCGTACCGGTGTACCTGTGTTGATTTCAACAATGAGTAAAAGCACGTGAGCTTAGGTGTGTGTTAGTTGGATCTTTATTTTGTTTTGAAATTAAAATATAACTTTGTTTTAGATAGTTGAACATCACTAATACGCCGTGAATATAAAAATGCTGTGTAATATATGAGCAAAAATTTAAACATGAGTAAAATTTTGCCAATTTTGAGTTATAAAACAGCTAAAATGTTGGAAGAAAAAAACAACAGTTATCCTTCAACAAAAACCTAGAAGAAGAGTAATTAGCTATATTATATTTATTTTGTATTGCCAAAACAGAACAAGATATTTTAAATTTTTAAATGCAGATGTAATACAGCTTTAAATTTTAATGCATTTCATTTCTGATAAAAATTTAAAATGGGAGAATATACCAAATGTTTTGTGTGTCATTGATTTTGGGTGTTTGAACTATTTGTTTTGTACTACTTTTTTGTGTAACTTTTTTAAAATCACTTTTTCATTGAAACCTTACAGTTAACCTGTTTAAGCTATGTAATATTCAACAAAAATTCTTCATGTGTAATCAAAAGCAGTTTCTACTAAGCAATTGACAGTGATAATATTTTCATTTTATAACCAAGCTTTGTTTACAAAACTGACTTGTTAATTTATTATGATTATAAAAGTTAGAATAACATTTCCAAGAGAGGACATGCACTTTCCTATTATTTTCCATTAGTAGGTTAGGGTATATTTACTTATTTTAAATTACTTTTGTATAATTGAGAATTTCATAGTACGTTCCTATTTTTATTGAATATCTTTTAGTATTTTATACTTAAACCTAGTCATATGCTTATAGGTCGTATTTTGTTTATTTAGACTAATGTCTAATTGTCTTCTGAAAGCCAGAAGGATGGAATGCTAAGTAATTTTTTTCCAATGCGTAGTATTAACTGCTGTGCTGGATATACATTTGTATTTATGTGTGGGAAGGGTGGCAGAGGGCTGCTTTAGAGCCACCTTTTCAGCTCTGAATAGCTATTGTGTACATATGGTAAGGTACTGCTGCTTAACAATTAGTAACTGCTTTGATGAAACCAAATTACATGTTTAAGTTCCCATCAGGAAGTCGCTTCACATATCTGTATTAATGTATTCAAGGCTCGAGAAGGAAAGTTAATTTTCCAGCTTAAATATTTAATTCAAGCTTAAAATTTAGTCTGTAATTAGAGCTCCCAAATGGCAAGAACATGGAGTATTTGTCCATTTTAATTAGATTGTTGTTTACCTATTAATTATATATCATATCTTGTCATATAGTTTTGATGGTAACAGATGGTGCTAGGAGTTAGTAAGGGTTTGAACAAAATAAGATTCCACATGATTTATTAAGTTGCACTTTATTAGTGAGTGGTCTGCTTTAGTCAACTTCCTGTCCTGAATAAGGACTGTGAAACATTTCACTAATTTTTCTAATCCTTTTGTAAACTCTTAAGAAATAATGAACATAAAGTCTGAGGTGATGTATTTAGAATGAGAATGGATCACTTCAGGCTTATTTGAAGTTCATATTGTTAAAAATTGTATAATTGTTAAGTTTTGTTCATTTAGCTAGAATATAATTAGGGATTTAGAATTTTATTGGTAAAGATACAGGCATATGAAATATTATTATATGTAATGATTCAGGATATGAGAAACAATATAGCAGTGATCCAGTTAGTTATTGTAGCGACATTCCTTCTGTGATTTTGAACTTAACAAGGAGACAAAGTACTTTGTTTACTAAGATATCTGTTAATATTTGGTGTCTAATGAAGGTAATCAAAAGATTCCATCACAAAAAAATTAAAGTCAGCTAAACACTCCTAAATTTGTTTATGAAAAATTTTATTTAGCTTTAGGTTATCAATGTGGTGTCCTAAAATGAATGAATTTTACACACCTCTGTGTGTATGGAGAGACAAATAACAAAAAGAGGAGAGAGAGGAGGGGCAAAGGAAGATAGCTTTTTCCCTATTTTTTAATATGTATATATGAGATATATGATGTTCATATTGAACTTGAGTATTTTATGCATAACCTTCCTCCCCCCCTTTACCGCCTGCATTAGTTCTATGAAAAGACTGTATTCTGGGTTTCTCATATTAGAGAAACCGTTCAATATTTAACCTCTGTGTCAACTCACTTCAGTGAACATGGTCTCAACTTGTATGCCTTGAAACTATCTCTCTTTATAAATGAGTAGTATTCTATTGTGTACATGTACCACAATTTATGTGTTCATTGGTCTGTTGATGGTTACTGTTGTGTCTTCCACATTTTAGCTATTGTGAGTTGCACTGCTATGAACATGGGTATACATGTATTTCTTTTATATGACGCTTTTTAACTCTTTTGGAAAAATTCTCAAGAGAGGTATCTCTGAATCAAAGAGGATATTTATTTTGAGCCTTTTGAAGAATTTTTGTACCGTCCTCCATAGTGTTTGTACCAGTTTCCAATCCCAATAACAGTGTAAGAGTAGCTTTCCCCCCATGACCTCACCAGCGTTGATTGTTATTTGAGTTCTTAATATATGCCATTCTTTTGGGGGTTATATGATATCTTAGAATGAATCTAGACACACATCTGTCACTGTGCACCAAAACCAAATCAAAGTGGATCAAAGACCTAAATATTAAAACTGAATTCTGAACCTTCTGGAAGACAAATTAGGCAAAAATCTGAAAAATATTGGTATAGGCAAGGACTTTCTTAGTAAGACACTGAAAGCAAAAGAAATAGCCCAAGAATCAATAAATGGGATTATATCAAATTGACAAGTTTCTACACAGCAGTGATAACCAACAGAGTGGAAAAAAAATTTTCACCACCTATACCTCAGATAGGAGGCTAAACTACAATATATAAGAAACCAAAGAAAAACTGACCCCTCAAATTCAAAGCCCCAATTTACAAAATGGGCAATGGAAATAAATAGGTAATTCTCAGAAGAAGAAAATCAAATGGCCAGTAAATACGTGAAAAGATGTTCAACATCATTAACCTTTAGAGAAATGCGAATAAAAGCATGAAGAAGGTAGTTTTAAATTTTTAGTATTAAATAATTTTTTTGAATTTTGGCAAAGATTCTTATTTTGAAAACCAGGTCAGTTTTTTTTTTTTTATTTCAAAAGTAAACAAAAGTTTCTACTTTTACTCAATAAATTATGTCACATTTTCAAACTGTATTCATCTCTTATCTATTTTTCAAACTTAAGTGAGCAGCTTTGTTTTTGTTAGGTGTGTTTTGTCCTGTCTTTGTGTGGAATATTAATTGGCCCCTACCTTTTTTAGCTTTATGTCTAAGATTGTCAACCTATATGAAAAAAGATTGATTTTGGCTTTGGCTTCAGATTTCCATTCCATAATCTTCTGGCCTCATTGCTTATAAGCCTGTGATTAGGTAGAACATCACAAGCAGGGTGCCTGGTAGAGCAAAGTTGCTTACCTTTTTACCAGGAAATGAAAATACCAAAAGGAAAAGGCCAGACTATTTTGAGGTCTCCTTCAAAGGCATGCTCCCAGTGACCTTATGACCTTCCATTAGGCCCTATCTCCTAAGCACTTCACTACCTTGTAGTTACATCAGCCTCAGGACCAAGTCATTACCACATGGACCTTTGTAAAAACACTTGAGATTCAAACTATAATACTGTTTAATCTATTTCAGATTTAGACATGTGTATTTGTTTTTATAATGATGGTTTATGGTAGGGTGGTATTATAGAAAAAGTATTTGATTCCATATGTATATGGTAGAATATAGATATCAAATATAGGACTTTGTATATATGAAATATTTATTGCATAATGACATGTTAATATTGAATAGTATATCAATATTGCGTTAAATAATACACTATTTGCTTAAGCTTATTTTCCATTACTGAATTGAAATTTTGTTGCCTATATATTACAGTGTCTTTTGAACTGGTTTTTGTCATGAAAGAACTGAGTGCTTTTTTCCCTGTTTTGAAAAGTTGTAACTTTAGTATGAACTTAGTTTCATGATTTTCCTCTTTGATGTTGGGTGTCTAAAAACTGTTCTCAAATATTGTTCTGTCGCGTTGTAAAATAGGAAGAAATGTTGCATTATGGAAATTAAAGAACATTTTAAAGAAAAAGTATGTTATTAACTTAGGATATAAATAGCCATTGTTGAGAAGTTTGAAATTTTAACATTTCTACTCTCTGTGAAATATGGGACTATATTTTCACTAGGAAAATTTACCCAGTGTAATATAGGCTATTTCCACAAAAAGAAGGAAAACTATTTTGAAGAATATGAATTACTCTTAATTTGGAAAGATGTTCCTTTTAAAGAAAAAGATGACTTTTCTTCTTTAAGCATGTAAAATACATTATACATTTTTATGATATATTGTTTTACCTGGGACAGTAAATAAATAAATATACAAATAAAGATCTGATTGTTGATTGCTAACAGAAACAGCAGTTGGAATAGAAATGTGGTTTTCTCGGGTTTTATTCTCTAACTTCTGATCTCATTTTATTCATTTTCAGGACTTTTATTTTAGGTGTCACCTGTGTATGTATTTAACTTTCAAAAAATGACAGTACTGGTTACTTTTATTAAAATGATTATGATCTACCTTTGTCTAAAATGTATGAAAAATATTTTTTAAAGTATTGTAGTTAATCTTTTTTACTAGCTACTGATTCAAACCAGGGGATTACATCCACTGGTAATCTTAAAGGACTTTTAACTTTAGATCAAAAACTCTGACTGCATAAACAGCTAATGGAATTTTGGGAATACTCTTGCCAAAGTAGTGACTACTTGGGATAAAGTGATGATTGTAGGATTAGGCTGCTAGGAATTTATAATTAATGTTTTCAGACACTGTCTTAAAAATTCATATATTTTATGAAATCCAGTTCCTCAGACATAGACGTTTCCCAGGGATCATCCTTAGGGACAGTATTGTACTGACAACCATAACAACAAAGTATTATAGATTCCAGATATTAGAGAATAGAAGTTTTTAGTCAGTAAAAAAATTAACTTTTAGTTTTTACTAAATTTTCATCTCTCACTCATGTAATTGACCAGGGGTTAAACAAAAACCAATATTGTGTGAATTGAATTTTTTTCCTTTCTAACCTCTTTCCACTCCCCCTCCACACCACCCTCCTTCCCTGGCTCCCGTTTCTCTCAGTGGTGAAGGGTTCCTATGCTGTGGTAATGGTTCCGAATTAAAATCTGTAAACAGAGTATTCAAAACCTGGGTTCTCATTTGATATCTTGAGCTAATATTTTGAAAGCATGTAAGGGAAAAACAAAACAAAACAAAACAAAACAAAACATGGCCACTTCTCTATGCTGAGTATACAAGAGAGAGATTACAGGACCACTTAGCCAAGTGGGCAGACTGGCCAGTGAGTGTTTTTGTCTACTTTAGAAATACCTCCTTGTCTCAAACATATCTTTATGTGCTCCTGCTTTTGCTTTACCGTTATTTTTGATTGTTGTAACCTTGACTGAAACTCCTATGTAACCTTTTAAGATTTATTTCAGATGTATTTATTTTCATAAAACATTTTGGCTTGCACATTTCTTGGCACTTTTTTATATATTCATTATGTTGAATTAGAGTAACTTTTTTCTTAGTGTTTTCTATCACAGTATTGGCTCCTTTAGTTTAAGGGTAGTATCTTGTTTATACCTTTGCCTCAAGTGTTTACAGCACAACCACTGATTTGTAATAAATGTTAATGAACACTGCTTTCAGGATGAGTAGTATCATCTTGCCATCAGAGCATTTGGCTACAATTTAAATAAGAATGCTGTGAATCTGAAAGACTTGGTGAAAATATTTTTTGTTATTTTAAGTAATTATATATATTTTATTACAAAGGAGCATTATGTAATATTTTTTCCTTCCAAGTTGTTTTTCCAAATAACACTATATTTTTGGGAACAACATTTTTGCTACAATGGTCCTACAAAACCAAAATGTTTGGTATTAAACAGCTCTTGTAATTCCCCAGTGATGGCCGTTGGTTGATTGAATATCTTCCTCAAATTTGACAAGTTTAAAATTAAACTTTATTATATTCCTCCCTCATTTGATCCTTTGTCTAGCTTTCCCAGTGTTACGCAGTGATTTGTTTTTTCCCACTGTTTTAACCAGACAGCTCTTATATCTCATAGCCAATCCACAACAAATGTCCTTTTGTGATCCAGTGATGGCTCAGTTTTGGATTTAGTCTTAATTTATTGATCTGTTTGTCTTAGAACTTATAAGCAACTGGAATATTACTGATTTTTGTATGTTACAAGTATATTCCTTTCAGGTTTTTATTCTTTAAAAATGCATAGTTTTTTTTTTTTTTTTTTTTAAGAATTGGATCAGATATGTCAGTTACTTTGGGGAAATTCTTATTTTCCCAATAATGAACATTCGCATCCAGGAATACATTGTGCATGCTGATTAAGTCAGGTGCTATTTGAACCCTTCAAACAAATCACATATCTTCATCTAGGTTTCTCACAGTATGCTGAGTTTGTTGTTGTTATTTTGGGTTATTTCCTTATGGTTGTTTTTGTCTGCTTTGCCTGGTGTTTTGCACAATTCCTGCCACATAACTCAGTAAATACTCAATTTTGAGCAGTGTTCAGCATTGGGAAACTTCCACTGGAGTTGTGCAGTCTGCTCATTTTATGATGTAATATTTTTGTGAAATTAGTATTTTGGTACTTTGTCAGTTATATCAGCTATGTGTTGTGATTTTATCTTTTTAAAATTTGTACTTTTTTTTTTGCTTACCCATTTGGCTATCTGAAAGCTCCCCAGTGATACTAAATTTTTAAATGGTGTGTGTGTACTTGTACGTTTGTACCTCTTTCTACCTGCCCTGTTGAAGAATAGAAGCGTTATTTTTTGCTTGCTTATATTAATTTTTGAGTTAAGAATGTTAAATTTCAAATTTTTGACACTTTTAACAAAAGTTATAGTCTTTTTCCACTTTACTGACTTGTGAAATCAGTTAATATATTTTTTATTAATAAGCTACCCTTGCCCTTGAGCTTTGCTAGAAAAGTTTCTCCTTGGTGATGGTATATTGTAAGATTATCCCTGTGTGTTATTTTGTCGTATTTTCGCGTTAAGATCACACTAACATAAAAATAATTGTGACAACTTCTTTTTCTTTTGTAAATCTAACAGAATAATGAGTTCTTGAAAGGGGCGTTAAATTTACCCATATTGTTATTTTGTCCGATACTTTCGGTTGAGGGCAGGGATAGTGCAGTAGGAGAAGAACCATCTTTGACTTACATGCCTGATAATTTCTAAAAGTTCTGTATTACTCAGGTTACTTACAATTTACTGAATTGATTATAGAAATTTGTTCTTTTTCAGAGTATTGTCTAGTTTCTATATTTTCAAATGTTAGCATAAAGTTATACATGATACTCTTCACCCCAACATCCAGCTTCTGTGTTTAAACCTTTTTATTTGGTTCTGCTATTATATCCCCATGCTTATTGCTAGTAAAACTTTGCTTTCCCCTTTCCAATGGCCAACTTACTGTAATTTACTCTGTTTTATGGCAAGTTTCAAAGAGGAATGAGGTACATAGTTTAGTTCCCCCTTTGCTGATTTATTTGGCTTATTTAGTCACTTGAGAATCTTATTTTCTTGTGGTGCTGCTTGTCAGACCCAAGTGCTAGGGCAGGAGACACACTTGATCTGCCACTCAGCTACATGTGCCCCTGTCTCAGGTTTGGTTTGCTCTTGTGATCTCCTTTAGATAAATGCTAGCTGTTATGTTTTCTTTTGTTTTATTTTAACAAAGTGTTGTGATTTTTCCTTCTACCATAACATTCATTGAACATTGTAGGTTTATACATGTATGTAAAAATATTTGTGTATCATGTATTTGATATATATATATATATAGTTTTATTTTCAGTTTTAAATTTTAATTATGAAATAGAACAAGTACAGAAAACTACTGAAAATATGTCTTAGCAAATTATTATGTAGCAAATATGTTTGTGTCACTCAGCTCAAGAAATAACATTTTTAGATCTATAGAAACCATCCTTGTGTTCTAAGCTGTTCACATCCTTCTTTCCTCCCCTTTTCTCCTGATTTTCAGAGAAATATCGTACTTTAGTTCATGATATCTGAGAATATGTCTCTAGACATATCATTTTACTGTTCCTCTTAAAAACTGCAGTAAGTTTTCAAAATTTTGTCACTTTACAGTGACTTTGTCTAGTCCTTTCTGTCCTTTAGAAGCGAATTGCTGGAGAAGGTAGGCGTTTGACCCAGAGCGTAGTCAGTACTTTACTCTTTTTAAATCCTTTGTGAAGTCAAAGTTTTACTTTTATATCCATGGTGCATTTAAAGGTTTCCTTACACAGTTTTTCCACAATGACATGTACAGGTGGAGGTTCATTTGATATAGGCTTCTCTAGGGCAAGACTATAGGTGCTATTTTCTTTCACCGAGTGTTACATATCTTGTTTTAATTTAGATGTTGATTGCTACTGACACTCAAAGATGTTAATTTATTGTTTCATTTGTTTTAGCATTGTGCTAAATTGTCTATAGCAACCCTTTTCAATTCTTCATTATCTAAGCACTAAAAATTCTGTAGTTTGTGAATGCGGACTCCACATTATCAGAGTGTCTAGAGACATAAAAATCATCTTGTGTCTTCTTATATGGCCAACTTTTCAAATGTCCCTTTTGCATTTGTAAAAAATAATCTGCTTTCATTTTCTTATTGTTTAAATGTCTTATACTCATAAAATATTAAATTAAATTTATCAATATAGTCTTCACAAGATCTGTGTCCTCATTTTTTTGTTTTTCTGATCAGGACTTTTAGGATAGATTGAAGTGTATGTTTTTGTTTAGCATTTTGCCATAGTATTCAAATGAGAAATGATGACTTTTTGAACTAGGACACTGAAGACTGAGAGTAGGAGATAGGTTCGAAAATATTTAGGAAATAGATTTCCCAAATACAGAAGATGAAGTACCTCCAATATAATTGTAGAAATGGAAACATCCTCCTCATGTTCTTTTACCACATTGAAATGCACTTTTTGTGCAGATTTTTTTTCTTTTTAGCCTTTCTTGTGTGATAATTGATATCTTTAAAAAATAAAAGTCAATTTGATGATGAGTACACTACTATACCAGTGTTTTTTTCCTAAATAACATGAAGTCCTGGCCATTATTACTATCAACTTGTAGTTTTATGAGATAATTTTATGTCTGTGCAATCTGTTAAGACATTTGTTTTCCATAGAGATTTTTCTTTTTCCATGAACTCAAATTGTAATTTAAATAAGCAAATCAACTGTTCATGCTCCAGACTCCTATTACAGAGGGTGGAACCAAGAGCATTCCACAAGCTAGGCCGGTGCCCCACCATTGAGCTACATTCCCAGACATTGTTATAATCATTTTGAGAGCAAGCCCTCTCAGATTTTCAAATAGGATTATGGTTAAGATGAAGTTAAATATTAACTTTCTTGTAAAATTATAGATTTTGATTTCTTTTAAAGACACTTTGAAATAGGATGATAACAATATAAAGATTCTCTCTTTTTTCCAAGAAAATCCAGTCTGATTATTTTAATATAACTAGAGAGATTTCTGGCTGTTATAGCCATACAAGTGGGCTGCTCTAATCCAAAACAGAGCAACAGTTAAGTTTTGCCTCCTGGACTATTCCACTGTTTCCATAATGTGGTTGTTCTGGATAATCACCAAACGAGGCCTGACTCTTTCTTACAAATTCGGGTACCTCTCTTTTATTTTGCTATGTGGCTGTGTCTTTCTCCATCCATATCCTATGTGTGTTATATTTAAACTTCTGGTATTACTATATTAAGAAATTATAAAATGTTAATTTCCCAGCATTTCACTTTCTTTTGTCTTGTAGCTTGTGCTCTAATACAAAGAAAGTGGACCACTAATGGGCATTGCTGTGAAAGCAAATAGAAGGTATTTGTTTTGATGTTTGTTAGCAGCAAAAATGTTGTCAAACTATATTTTGTTTTTAGAAGAATGGTGTTTTGGCATGCAGACTTCTTAAATTCACAAAGTGCTCTGTCCAAACAGAATGTATATTTAAGCCATTTTTTGTTAATGTAAGTCTTAAAATAGGAGGCCATAACTCTTTTTTTTCCCCACTCCAAAAACTACAGGTTTTATAGCTGTCTTTCTTTTGAAAGTGTTCTTAGGAATTTTTTTATTGTTTATTATAATCAGGTGTCACATACATGACCAAATATTCTTTGGTCATGTATGTTCTGTGACCAAAGAATAGTTAGGAGTGATATCTGTTTCTGAACAATTAAACATTATTCAGCACAATTTTTATTAATTTAAAACAATTTAAATTTTTGTGTTGAGGAGTGTAGATTGTGTGACATGTATTTTATAGCAGTATATAAATGTAAATTTGCATGGCTTTTCCTTCATGTGTGTTTTCTGGTGTCATAAGTATTCCTTCTCCTTAGTTATTATTCCTTTTATTCCTGTTTCAATATTGAGAAAAATAAAAGAAATGGTCAGTTAGTGCAGTTTACTTCCTTACGCCAGTTGTTGTTCTAAAGACAATTAGTAATGATCATTTCTTGTTCTTAAGTTCTTAGGCTAGCTGTCATTTATTAAATATTTTCCTACATTTCTTATTAAATATAATAGATGATAAACGTTTGAAATAAGTTACCTTTTGATGAATAGTGCTGATTTAAGAATGTCTTTTTAAAATGGTACTTATCAGTTGCATTCTAATAAGATTGTAGAGATGGGAAAAATGGTACGTAACAAGGCTTACCACTGTAACATCCATGCTTGTGGAGGTTATCATGGGCTTGGCATGTGAGGCCATGTTTTGTGGGAAGACCTGGATGTGTGGATAAGACTAAACAGCCGTTTTGGCATTAAAGTAGGCAACAGGGAGAGCTGAATGAAAATATAAGTAGTGAATAAGTATGAAAATGTTTTTAATTTTTGTCTGTTTGTTTATTATGAGGTGAGTCCTTGTTCTGTAGTCCATGCTGGTCCTGGGCCCACTACATAGTCCAGGTTAGCCTTGAATTGATGGCATACTTCCTGCCTCAGCCTAACAAGTGCTGGGATCACAGGCTTGTAGAAATCAATTTTAAAATGTTAGAAATTGCCACTTTGTAGTAGATAAGGAAGTATTGATACCAGTAATTCCACTTTTATTAGCTTTTCACTTTTATTAGCTTATATTCAAAGAATAGCACAAATGTTTTAAATATTTGAAAAGAAGAGAATAACTGAAGGGCTTTTTGATTTACAAGAAAAGAGTTAATGACATTAGAAAGGAAAAGTTTATGGAGAAAGTGGATATGTGTTCTAATACCCAAATACTACATGCTCTTTATCACCTTGGCCAAATCTTATTTGTATAACATTTTTACTTAGCACCAAAATGTATGAAACTGTTACATGATGGGAAAGAATGAAGAACTTATACTACCCATTGTCCCGTAACTATAATATGTTGCTATGGAATAGGGAACTTAAGTTACAGTCTTTATTACTTTCTTTTAAAAACTGATAAGCCAAAAATTACTTTAAAAACAACAGTATGCTTTGGAAACAAGAAGTTATTAAACATAGTAGGCCAAATGTTTAGGAGTAAGTCAGTGCTGATAAAAATTTCAAAGAAAATGACCTTAGTAGATTTTACCCAGTTTTCACTGGATGAAAACCTGTGTTGTTTTTAGCATTTGCTTCTGTAAATATTAAGTCTAACATATGAAATCTCATTTTCCTCTTACTTGTGAGGTTTCAAAAACAAGAATACCAGTTCTTATTATTCAGTTAATGAGTTTTTGTATGATATTTTCTTTACAGTTACTAGGAAGAATTCTTTAAACAGCAGCAGGAACCATTTGACATTGTTTATCTTCTTTGTTACTCATCCCTCTTTCTTTCTCAAATACAGTGGTGCTGTGTTAGATTTGTGACCATTTTGTTAATCCACGAAAAACCACTACCTAGTATTTAAACTATTTTGTGTTTGACATTGGTCTGCCTGGCAAGATTGTGGCTAGAGTTTTAGTTGTAAACAAAAGCACTGATACAAGGAAAAAATTCTTGTTAAATGTTAGATTATAGTTGAAGTGTATCCTCTCTGTTCACTGTACTAGTTGTTTCTTTTCCCTGGAGTAACCTTCTGCTGACTCCATTAGCAGGCTCCTGTTTTGCTCAGTCAACTTTTAGATGAAATGCAATCTAAAATAGCTATGAGTTTTTTCTCAATCTATGTATTTTATTAATTGAACCACAGCTGTTAGTACCGCCTAGTATTTTTACATTTGTTGTGCCATGTCACTATCATTTAAGCTCTGCTGACCAGTACTTTGTGACTTGTTTCAGTGTGTAGCCCTTGGGCCTAGAGTAGCACCAGGCACATGTGTTACGTTTTCGTATGATTCCTCTAGAATGAGTGCCCTCTTTCATTATCTGCATCTTTTCTTTCTGCTGCTTCCAGAGATCTTCTTTCAGCCTTCCCAAAGCCCTGTTCATTCTTCAGTGTTCTATTTTATTTAGGAAGGAAGGTACATGGAATTTGATTTCACTCGGGTTCAATGGTAATTATTTTAATTCTCCTTTGAAAAATTCCAAAATTCTTGAATTATAATTTTGAAGCTTGAATACTTAGACTATGGAAGAAACCTTGGTACTTCTTTTGCTTTAAGAAGCCTGCTACTTTGGTACATTAATAATTGCTGTTATTTGTGTTTTTCTCTCCTCAGAAAAGGTCCTTCTGTTCATTATTTGGAATGAATGATGTTTTGTGCACTCAAATTTTACTTGTTGATTAAGAGTTTTCACATTAGAGACACCTGAATGGAGAAAAGTTACATAAGCCCGTAAGTCTGTACTGCTCAGGAACAAAGCTTCCTGTGCCCATGAGGTGCAGGTGTTGAAGGTGGTATCAGAACATGCAAGATAAGGTAGGAAATGAAAGGAGTAAGGGCAGGAGTTTAAGGAATCACGGAAGTCTCATCTCAATTTTTCTTATTGTAATTTTAAAGTAGACATTATACCTCATTTTAATATGCAGTTATTTTTGGTGTTTATATGTTTTATGTTTTGATCACTCTTCAGTATTTAAACTCCTTCAAATGTGCAAAGATTAAATGTTTAATAAAAATTGCTTGTTGTTTTCAACATCTGTGTTCCGAGAACAATAGCCCACTGGAGTGCAGAAAGCTTGTAAAGTTTTCAAATGTATTGAGAATGACAGAAAGTTCAGTGAAGAGTTTGCTTCCCTCATTACAGAACTACTTCTGTGGCTGCGATTACACTAAGAGCATCTTTAATTGCTTTAAAATCTGAATGCATGATAAGAATGGATTAATTTGATTTTTCTGTTACTACAAGTAGCAGATGGTTTATGTCTTAGGAATGCTCATGTTGTAAAATGAGATCCCCAGCTCATCCGTGATTGGTCACTGTTAATGAAGCATGCTGTGCTGATTATTGATTTAGAAAATGAGGATGACATGAGTATTGTGTGTGTTGCTGTAATAAATTAAAGAGGAGTATTTTAATAGCCAGCAGACATACACCTTAAATAACATGAAATATTTGATTTTCTATTCAGGTGGTCTCTGCCCTGTCAAACTAATTTTATTGTTTATTAAAAAGATATACTTTTATAGTTTCAGCTAACAAGCAGATGGTCGTCTTTACTTATTTCTGCTTTGTATTGCTGTATGACCGATCAGATGCATGATAGGAACCCAAATTAGCTTGTTGTCTGCAAAGCAATGGGGTAGCCATGGGACGGAAGTCTTTTGCACTCTCCCTTGTGCGAGCTCTTTCTCCGTTTTTCTTGCTCTGCATGTGTATATTTATGCATTCATATGCATATACACCACCACCTTACTGTTTTCTTAGTGCTTAGTCCTCATTTGTTTTTGAAGTAAAGCTACATATTGGAAATTCTTATATATAGCTAGTAGTTTTCCATGTAATTTTTAAAATTGTAGATGTGGGAGGAAGTTAATTGGGTTATCGCATTTTTTAATTTTAGATTTTAATTTGAACACTATGAATTTAGTCACATCTTACAGGCACAATGTAAAATTTACTTTATTGAAAAATGTATCTGTATGTGGAATATCATGGTGTCCACAGATAAAGTATCATTTTGTGAATCATGGTGAATGGATTGCCTTGTATATAAGATGTGTAACATAAGTGGGCTTAAAATTTTTGAAATGTTTCATAACATTATGTTTTATCATAAGCTTATTTAGGCTAAGATATAAACATTACATATGAAAGTGCTGTTTACCCTGATTGAGGATTAATAAGAAGAAAATCCATGTATTTCTTTTTAAACTTTACATGTATACTCTTGCACTCTTAATTTTAAATGTTTATTGAATCGTTCTGCTTTTATAGAAGTGTTTCAATTTAGAAAAATATGGTGGTTTTTTTAAGTAATTTTGAATCATTTGAGTGATTTTAAGAACCTAAAATTCTATGCAGTGGAATCAAGATTTTTTTTTAAGTAAACTTGTAGTCCAGAACTTACTTGGCAAGATTTTGGGAAATTTAGTATTCTTTAATTGCTCAGTTATCTTACCCATAAGTAAATTCATAGTAGTAAATGCACTCATAATAGCAAATATTTTCTTGTTAAGTACTTTGATAAAATTTCCGAAGTACATAGTAGGGGAAAGACTCAGTGATTTAAGAGATTGTCTTAATAACAGACAGTGTATCATTTGTCTATTCAAACAAAATATTAACCAATATACTTGAAGTCATTGTCCTTCACATTAGAATATGTCTCAGAAAATGTTGGAGAAATTAGTGGCAGTGAAAAGTAAAATTAAGTGGATTAATTTTATTTTTAATGTGATAATTCATTTTGTGTAGCACAGTAGAAATAAAGTATTAATGTACTAGTGCTGTGTTAGTGAATGTGCACCTGTTGCATATTTGAATGGTTGTATTGTGATTTTTCTTTTATAACTTGTAATAAAAGTATATTATAAGCTTATCTCCCTAGACAGTTAGCTGTCAATGGCTACATTTTTTGTTGACATCTAGATATATATATGAGAGAAAAACTATTAATAAGGCTCTAAGTTCTTTTAAGTTTTTGTGAGTAGTCTGTGAAAATGAACAGAAATGCCTATCTCCCTCGGAAGAGTAAAAATTATATATAGAGAAGTAATTTTCACTTCATAATAATAAACACGTTCTTAGAATTGATTTAAAATTAATTACAAAAGTTATTAAAAATTTTTGTTGTCATAATTTTTAGTGGAACAGTTTAAAAATATTTGAAGGAATATAATAGATTTCCCTAAGACTTCATATTTTAGTGAGCCGAGAGTATTTTAAATGTGTATTTTATACTTACTTAATGCATATGTTGTTTACTATATCAGCTAAGATAAATTGTAAGTTATTGTTGAGCATAAATTGTTCTTTATTCAGAGATTTAATTATAAAGTGACTTTGTTACAGGAAGTAAAAATTGATAGCCACATCCCGTGTTCTTTATGTAACATTTCTGTTTAATGCATGTTCTTCAACCCAGTAGCTACACGGAGTCTAGAAACATTCTTTGAAGAAGCAACTTTAAGGAAGGTGTTAATTTGCAGAAAAGATAGATAATATTTTTTATTAGGACTTGTCATGCTCTACCTGCTGGGTAGAAAACGTGCATACTTCGCCCCTCATATTTTAAGCACTGTGGAGTAATTGCTGAATAACACTGGTAGTGTTTCAGACACAGAACTAATTTCCACTAGGTACATTTTTTTTCTGCTACCATGTGAAATTCTAGTACTCTGTATTGAAATACGGCAAATACAAAATTCTGTAAGTTTTATAACTAGATATTGTAAATATTAGACAATTTCAGAAAAATTGTAAACTTGTCAGCTGCATTTCTCATGTCTTACTCTTTTGAGCAAAGTAAAGATGTAGAAAAAAAATGGTGTTTTGTAGACTTCAGTGCACACAGTACAGTAAACAGCAATGGAATTATATCACAAAACCTGCTATTCTCATGTGCAGTGTGATCAGGTTGTTACTATGGTAACATTTCCATGTGTGAATATTTGTGTAGTTAAAATCTGTAGTCATCACATCATATTACCATTGGTTTTTGGTTTCTCATGTAAATAAATCACTACACTAACCCACATCTTGTTAGTTGCACAAGACATAGCTCTTATCTCCTACCCATGTACTTTAGGCTAGTGATCAAAATAGGAAAATAAAAGAATGGAAACATTGTGCTACATTACATTTTAAGACTGGCCTGATGATGCTGGTAAAATTTTAAATGTTTCTTAAGAAGAGTAAATCTTGTTATTTCTTTTGTGAGAAGCTTCAATCTTTATAAGTATATGACGATTAAATTGGTTAGGCATGGTAGCAATAGGAGGAAAGAAGGGCTTTAATTTGTCAGCTGGATGGGTGCTATATAACCAAAACCGAGATAATGGCTCTTCTGAGATTGAAGAGAATTCATTTTGAGAACAGTGCTGCTTTTCATTTTAATCGTATTAACTGTTTGAAATTTATTCTGTTTTCAGATATTTAAAAATTGTCCTATTTATTCACTTTTTATTATAAAATCAGACTTTAATATTTTAACTTGCATTAAAATATCCTTTAATCTTCCCTAGTATAAATTACTGTATTCTAGTAAGATTCCCACTGTTTTTGTTTTATTTTGCTTCCTAAAGCCCCCTGCTGCTGTTGATTACACCTAGATCTGCTACTGATTGGAACTGTTAAAAGGCAAAGATGGTGTGGCTGGTTGTGTTGCAGAATCATTTAATTGGGGGATGAATAAGAGATGTTTTGTCTGTGACTTGACAAAAATAGTGACACTAGAATATTATCTGTAGTGACCAAGAAATATTCTTTAAATATTTGAAAATATGAAATTTTATTTATTAGTAATAGAATATTCCAGCAGCCTAATTGAATTCTTAAAAAATGCAACAATGGGCCCTGTGGAGTAGAAAGGGCAAAGGATAGCAAAATCCTAAAGATAATTTAATACTATAAACTATTGGTCCCTAGCCATTGAATGCTATTTTTGTAAAAAAAAAAAAATAAATAAAGCAAATGATAATTGTATCTATAAATGTTAATTGAGTAGTTGAGAGCTTGGAAATAAAATGAGAAGAATTCCAAGTTAAGATTTTTTTTTTAAATTGTGGCTATGCTTATAACCCAATGTGCACTGTAAGATGAATTTGTATAAAATGCCATAAGTAGATTATTTGTGAATTTGGAATTTTTAGATAGCATTTCCTTGATAGTTTCTGTGATTGCCATGAGTGTTTTATGAGGTACCTATATATCAAGAACGATGATCAGTTTCTGTCTTTACTGCTTCAAAATT
Source organism: Ctenodactylus gundi (assembly GCA_004027205.1). Lineage (NCBI taxonomy): Eukaryota > Metazoa > Chordata > Mammalia > Rodentia > Ctenodactylidae > Ctenodactylus > Ctenodactylus gundi. The sequence goes on along the minus strand of PVKB01004127.1, from coordinate 332 downwards.
AGAGATAATTGGTCCCTGCTGATATGTGAATTATTTGAGGTAATGTAGTTATACTCATGTATTTAATAATATTTTATGGTACTGCTGCTACTCTTTCTGTTCATTGTAATTGTTTATCCTGTTAAGATATTTCAGTCTGCTAACCACAAACTACATCAGTACAAAAATTTTTGAAATTATGTACATCTCTATCTTGAGTTGGAGAAGGCTAGTCTTTTTTGTAAGATGTGTTAAGTATTTTGATCAGAGAAATTACTGTCAGGAATGTTGATGGTTGGGAGAGTAAAAGAAAGGAGTTAGAAGGTTTGTGCTAAGAACTAATCAGCAAATGA